>JBBBDQ010000143.1:2030000-2185000 GCA_037127315.1 Ascarosepion bandense | reverse complement strand
ATAACGCAGAACAGTTGCAAACTGTTAGACACCCAGCTACAGAACGTAATAAATTTGATTAAAAGAAAAGAAATTATAGTTGTCAAGCTAAACATAAAAGCTAGCACATATGAAATTCATGTTATTATCAAGTAAATATATATTTCTAAATATATAACGCGCTTGCCACTCTGAAGGATTTGCATATATGTAGATCTATGTTCACTAGAGTATTTATTTGCCTCGTTTCGAGAGCAAATATGGCAGAAGGCAATTTACCGTGGGTCCTGACAAAAAATTAAACAGCCCCCTAACTGTTTCTGCAAGATCAAATTCAGAGTGTTCACACTCGTTATCCGTTTTAGTGCAATTGGAAAATACTGTCTTAGCTATAGATCCCAAGGAACCAGAATGGCTACAGACCCCAAGGTTTCATGGGAAGGAATGTCCGAAAACATAACTTTTTATCATTACTTGTGATAAAATGGTCAGACAGTCGAGAAAATAGTGATATAATCATGATGTTGACTTTCCACCTTACTTCAAACAAAAGATTAGGAAGAAATTCCCCATCAGTACTGAAAAGAGTGATAACAGTGAACTTGAGAAACCTATTTTTATTAAAGAAAAAATATCAAAATTTGCTACAAAACTTTAACCTAATAACTCGAGTCATGTATTTAAATAGAATCGCTAGATCAAGACATTCAAATTGATTTCAGGCATGGCTTCAAATCTGTTCACACGTATCTCAACAGTCATACCATTTCTTTATCGGATTAATAGTTAAAAATCCTTTCTAACGGATGAAGCCTGTAGGTCACAGTGAGGACTACCCTTCTCCAAAACTCATGAACAGACACTAGTGAATCACAAAGAATTGTACCAAATAATAGAATCCACAGTGCTTGTGGATTTTTCAACAACAAAATGGATAGCACATACAACTCGACAAAAAATAATTCCCTAATGTGCTGACATCCTGCACTATTTCAAACAAAAAGTTGGCAAGGAATCTCCCATCAATACTGGAATGAGCGGTTACTGCTGGTGAACTTGAGAAACCTATTATCCTTAAAAATTGTTTTGAAAGAAAGATTTTATAAATTTCAACTGAAGGTAGAATCGGCTGTTCGGTCAATTAATGCTTAATTCCTTAGAAGGAAACTGCTTATAATACCATTACCATTGTGACACATTCCGATCAAGTGGGCGCACGGATGCACTTTAATAACCGTTACTAAGTACTGAAGAAAGCAATCTGAATATGCCAAAGAAAAGCCATGATGCGCCTTCTTTAATAAAAAGGTAAAATTTCACGAAAAGAAAAAAGTATGGTGAAGTAGCAATACATATTTCCCTCCTGTCATGCTCATGGAGGGAGAGACAATAGCAAAGCAGCGTCGGCTCAGTTCATTAGAGACGGTTGTGAGGCAGCGTCTGCCCAGTTCATTCTCTTTGCTACCATTTATTAATCTTTACTACTAGTTATGAAAGCTCTTTCGGCGTGTTTGCTCTTTAACAGTGCGTTATTTTTTTTTTCGACAATTATGTCATCGAATAGTGAAAAAAATATTTATAACCTCTCTGCTTTAATAAAGACCGCTATATATATAGTGTATCGAGACAGCAGATAATTTTCTAAACATATACTATTAAATATAAGAGACAATGAATGTCTATTATGTTTAAGCATGAGCCGTTCTAAACATCGTATTTTGGCCTTAATTTCAGGTGAAAATAAAGACAAAAATTATCCAACATCTGGATAATTTTTTAAGTTGGTTCTAAGCTTTCGGCTCACATGAGCCATCTTCAGAGAGGTTACAAGAACGTTAACATAAAAACATCCACCATCAGCGATGATTTTATCTTGTGTTTTGTTATCTTGTGTTTGCTAAGCAACAATAACAAATTTTGCTATTTTTGGTAACTGTTCTTGTTGCTTAGCAAAGTTTTATGTCAACACAAGATAAAATCATCGCTGATGGTGGATTTTTTTATGTTAACGTCCTTGTAACCTCTCTGAAGATGGCTCATGTGATTCGAAAGCTTGGAACCAATTTAAAAAATTATCCAAATGTTGGATAATTTTTGTCTTTATTTTCATCTGAAATTAAAGCCAAAATACGATGTTTAGAATGGCTCGTGATTAAACATAATAGACATTCATTGTCTCTTATATTTAACAGTATACATATATAATTTCACTCCAACCAAGGAAATAAAGCCAATAAGACGCAAGGGATACTGAATGTTAGAGTATATGATAAAAACACTAATAAAGAGAAAAAAAACATTAAAAGAAGAAAAAACAGAAGACAGGCGTTAATAATTGTCATTGCATTTGAAGATGAAAGTTGACTGGCAAGCATAGATCGGGAAATTCCTCAAGTAAGAAGTGTGATAGAAGAAACTGTTAGTATAGAACTTACGATTACATCTAGACATTTCAACTGTAAACTGATGCCCTTACTGCCAATGTAGTAATGCGCTTAAATTCATAAAGTCTAGGTACAATAGCGGAGAGCTCATCAGAATAATTAAAGTGGAAGTAGTTATAGAAAAGACACACGGAAGATACGTTACGTTTGTGGGAAAGTGAATGAAGCCGAGATGCAACGTCTGACACATTAATATTGTAGACTTTATCAAGATTTTATCAAGTAACTCTAAATATATATGTGGCAGTAGTATTCAAAGTATAGACAAATGGTAGACTTATAAATATGTTAGATAGATTCTGGTGAGAACAATTGTGTGTGTGTGTGTGTGTGTGTGTGTGTGTGTAGCCTTGTTCAAACCGTTGATCATGCCAGATTATGCGTTCTTAGTAACTGTAACTAAGGTCCGCTGAGTATACTTATGGCATAAACCACAGATGAGCTCTATGGGTGTTGAGCAAACACAAATGTGCCTGAACAAACGATTCCAAAGTCTAGCCACCACAGCATATCGGAACCGAGTCAGTCACTTAAGGATACGCGCTTGGGTGATCATGTCTCGAAAGAGACATGACTGACTGGGCAGAAGATTTTCCTGCAGAGGTTTGCCATTACTTTCTGCAGTAGACTGGTTACCAACCAAGGCTACAGAACCCAACCTGCTCTGTTATTTGACCCATAGCTGGAGGGAATACCTTTCCCAAGGGTGTTTGAGCATAAGCGAATGCAACGAATTCAACTAGAATTCAAATTCGGCTCACCGATTTTTCGTTCCGAGTCGATATCCCTTGAACCACAACCGAGTAGTCAGTCTTTATATGTATGTGTGTCTGTAAGTATGCGGCAACGTGACCGAGTTCGCTTTCTGACCATGAGACCTAGGTTCGAATTTTTCCATCGATTTGTCGGGAAGGTGATTCCTTGATGTTATTGGTCTTGTGGAGGCGGTCTCAGTGTGCAGAATCTTTAGAAAGCGTCTGAAAACCTTACCAAGGTTAATCCAAACCCTTTGAGTGACATTGGACGGATGGAATTCATTTGAAGCACGAAGTCATCACGCGGGTTTAAGCGAGTTAGCTTTGTTTAGAGTGTTAGTTCTGCCAAATAACACGCGCTCTCCCAGAAACTGTAACTAAAGTCCGCTCAGTATAGTTTGTTCTGTGGGTGTTGAATAAACCCAAATGTGCGTGAGAAGTCGACACCAACAGAGATTAGCTCTATTTTACGGGCATCCTCGGACATAAGTAGCAAGCCATCCATCTATAAATGTATATATATATATAATGTGAAGTAAGTCAATAGGGTCGGTACTGTTTCATGCAGTACCGACCCTATTTACTATAAGGTTTTATAGAACTCGGATAAAGAAGAATATACTACTGTATAGGAAATGTCAGCAGTTGTTCTTGTTATTTATCATTAAAGCTCTCAAATGATTTTTTCTTTTTCAAATTAATTCATTGTTTATAAACCACTCCTACTGAGAATTTTGTATGAAATTTCGAATTTGAGAGTTCCCATTCCCGTATTCCACTCTAAACAATATTTTGTAATGAATCCGTTTTAAAACAATGATGTGGCATTCGAATGTTTTAGCAGTAATACAATTTTTGACTTACGTATTTTCAGTTTATCTACTCTCAGGATGTGCGTTGTGGGGCATTGGATATCAGCTTGGGACGAGAAATCGGGGAGCCGAGTTCGAATTCCAGCTGAATTCATTGCATTCACTTACGCGCAAATACCCTTGGGAAAGGGTATTTGCGCGTCTATTCCTTCAAGTTATGGGTTAAATAACAAGACAGATTGGGTTCTATAGCCTTGGTCGGCAACCCGTCTACCGTAGAAAGCAACAGCAACCTACTGCTGGATAATCTTCTGCCCAGTCAGTCATGTCTCTTTCGAGACATAATTGCCCATGCGTGTATCACGTATGGCGCTTAACTGACTCTCAGGAAATAAGAACAAATTTTAACAAAACCTTCTTAAAATGTGTCAGTATGAATGAAAATATGCCTTAGCAGTAATACATTTTTCGACATATACATTTTCAATTTAAATACTCTCTTACAAGTAATAAATGTTTCGACTTACGTATTTTCTGTTAAACTACTCTCGGAAATAAGAACAAAATTAAATAAATAAAACCAGAAAAATTCGGAAAAAAGAGAAAAAGCTAACAAGAACATAATTATCAATATATTTATCTTATTTAATTTGAAATAAGAAATTCAATGTTTAAGTGAATAAACTGCTCAGATTATATATTCTGATCAGAGGAACACGTTTAGATATTCCTACAATTTTTTATTCCAGCCAAGAAACCAGGTTCGTTCATTTTCGATTTACAGACTCTATCCAAAAAGCCAGTTATGTTTGTAAATGTGAGATTTTGGCGTGTACGCATTTGTAATGATGCTTTTGACAATGGTCATAGTAATTAGATATCTGTATGAAAAATATAGCCCTATTGAAATAAGGACGAACATTTCGGCTAATGCATCACATTGAACCCATTACATTTCTAACTTGACGTAATGACAATAAAGCGTCGAAATTTATTTGACAGCGTTCTTATTGACCGTACTATGATGCCATATTCATATGCCGAGAGTAATGTCTGTAATATTCATAAGTACAATAAATTTCTTTGACAAAAAGAGAGGTAGTCAGAAAAGCATCAAATAAACAAATAAATGCTGACTATTTATTGACTTCACTACGTAATTATCAATGGAGTTATTTTTCCCAAATTTTCAGTTTTTCCTTCTTTCTTTTTTCTTTTTTTCTTACTTTTCTTTCTTTTCATTTCTTTTCTTTCTTGCCGTCTTTTTTCTTTCTTTTTTTTTTTTGTCCTTTCAGTGACTACAATCCTGGCAAGATCTGCCATTACAAAATATTGTAGCGAAAGAAAGATAAGAATACGCCATGGGTCTAATAATACAACTGGTGCATTGCACCCTGGAAATATATTTCCTCTTTTAGCCAAATGCTATGGTTAATAAGCAATACCTCCTCCTATGTGTGCCTGCGAACAACATTTATAATGGCAGCAATAAAGAAAGACAAGAAAATAAATGCTGTTTTGGTGAAATGATATTTATTGAACCAACATATTTTGTATTGCAGGGCTTTCTTTTCAGTGCAGGTTGATCGTAGCAATATATCGATATGAAAGGAGAAAGAAAGAAAGAAAGAAAGAAAGAAAGAAACTTAGCCATTTAGGTAAAAATAAAAAGCAATTTATGAAACATACACACACATATACACACCTATATATATATATATATATATATATATATATATATATATAATTGTACTTGTCAGCGGTATCAATGGAGGTAACAGCTTTTTACTGCTACCCTCTAGGTAGGAATGTAACAGTTGATTGCCTAAAAGCTTACTCTACTTCAATAAATATAATGAAATTTTAGTAACGAGACAGTTTGCGAAATTTCCTAGTGATAGGATACAAAACAAATAGGAGTGGATTCATAGTTTTTGCTCAAGTTTTAATGCGAAGAGATCATAAAAGTTTCACTTTCAATTTGAAACACCGTGTGTGTGTGTATGAAAACGTGTTTCAATATATATATATATATATATATATATATATATATATATATATATATATATATATATATATCCAAATGAATATGGAACGAAGAAAATATTTGCAATGTTCAAAACATTAATTTAAAACGGTGCTCAATATAAAAATAAAGCAATGAATATTTATTACAAATTATACTTTAGAAAATGTACAAACTACAGTAATTTGTACATTTTTTAAAGTATAATTGACAATATATATATATATATATATATATATATTGTGAATTTTCTACTAGACAAAAACATGTCCCAATTCCTTCCACAACGATTGTAACTTTTCTTTTGAAAAATGGCCTGAAATGGAGGGATGAACATAAGAAATACTTGAACTATCTACGATTGCTAACGACATTTTAATAATATCAGAACCCTAAGATGATTTACAGAAAAAGTTAAACGGTTTGAATAGTGAAGATTTCAAAGTAGGTTTTAAAACTAAGTAAAAGTAAAACGAAAGTGATATTGACTTGTAAGGTATCGAAAAATATCTTTAAAAAGAGGATGCAAAACTGAAATATGTCTAGAAATGCATCTACTTACGGTAAGTGATGACATTAATGGAAGACTATAAAAATGAAATAAAACGACATAAATCGTTTGATTGAAAAAATACTTATTAAACGCAGGGGTATAAAGAAAAACAACTTGATAATAGACATAAAGTGTACAGTGAATGAATATTACCAACGATGACGTAAGAGGCCGTGAGAAACTGGAAAATTAACAAACTTAAAATCCCAAAGATCAATAAAAAGAACAATGTTGATAGTAATTCAGGATAGGGATCCGAGAACAGACCGAAATAAGTGCTATGAAATGATTAAGCGACAAATATGTAGTTGGTCAAAATGCATCGTAAAAAGAAAAATAACAGACGAAGTAAAAACTGGTTAAGTAGTTCTCACAATGGATAGCAAACGCGGTAGAAAAAAAACAGCGAGATGAGGGGAAAATGAGATATAAGGTTTTGCTGTTGAGTCTTTGGCTTCAGTCGGAGTCGCTACTCCCTAAGCCATAGGCGCATGGAATTAGAGAAGGGAAATTTTAACGTGTTGTATATAAGCAGTGTATACACACGCCAGTCACCGAAAGAACTCAATTCATTTCCGAAGAGTCACAAGAGAGAGAGAGAGAGTACTGTGCAAAAGTATTAGGACAAGAACTATTTTATCTTTTATGAGGCATCAAAATAAAGTTTAAAAATATGAGGCATCAAAATAAAGTTTAAAATCACCCCTGTCCTAACACTTTTGCAGATTACCAGTAGTGTGTAAAAGTATTAGGACAGGAGTGATTTTCCTAAAAACCTCACTGAAATTCAAATACAGGGTGAAAAGCCAAGTAAACTGATAATAAATATTGATTATTTAAGACTAGCTATAAAAGAAATGTATTAAAAAGAAGTTATATTTAATTTTTCCTATTTTCTATTAAACAAGTTATTTTGAAACTACTCTATTGAACATCTATGGGATATTTTGGATAAAAGAAATTGATAAATCTAACGTTACTTTGCAAGACACACCTTGGGAACACATACAAGCTGCTTGATAGGAGATACCATTAGATGCATTGAAGAAGCTTGTGATGTCAATGAAGGCTGTAAGCAAAATACTAAATATTAAATTATTTTGTAACAAGTATTTTTTTCTTGTTAAAGCATTTGTTGTGTAAATCAAATAAAATTACTTTAATTAAATTATTTTCTGTCAATATACCTCATAAAAGATAAAATAGTTCTTGTCCTAATACTTTTGCACAGTACTGTGTATATATATAGCGGTTTTTATCATAATAAAAAGGATATAGCTATATTTATTCACTGCTCAACAACATAATTATTGCAAAAAATAAAATAACGCATTGTTAAAGAGCAAACACGCGGCAAGAGCTTTCATTACTGATAGTAAAGTTTAATAACTGATAGTAAAGAGAATAGACTGAGCCTACATTGCCCCACTATTTTCTCTCTCTCTCTCTCTCTCTCTCTCTCTCTCTCTCTCTCTCTCTCTCTCTCTCTGAGCGTGGCAAATACACACCGATCTTTATTACAAAGTAGAGGATAATCTTAGTTTTTACCCTTCTCTTGCCATGAGTTAAAGATTGCCGAGTTAAACTGATCTCAGTACTCAACAAAAACCTTAATCTGTCTGTTCACGTTTTTTGGCTCCAGTATTTAATATTCTGTTTGTAAATACTTTTTTTAAAATAATTTGTTCGTTGCTGTACAATGTGACAGGGCGAACGTTTCCAAAGTTTTTATCCTTTTCTTTATATAAATTAGAACTAATGTTCTGATACTGAAGTTTTGAGGTACTTTCAATATACGATTGAAATGCACACTTTCAATGCACACTTCTGGTTCCAGAAGTGTGCATTGAGTTCTATATAATATTTTTGTATTATCTATTAAAAGTTGTTCTGTGTTAATATTATTTTAATTATTTGTGATATGTTGGTCTATATGTGTACCAATTGCATTAAATTTTGGCAAATGACAAGTCAACCTACGAGATAATGCTCTGCTTCTGTGCCCAATGTAAGAATTTAATGTTGTGTGTTGATTGCTAACATTGCAGATACAATCCTCCAAAGGACATTAGAATTCATAAACAACATCATTTGTTTTATAGAGGTTGGATATTTGAGGTGCTGAATTATTTTGTAAGAATTAGAATGGACGTTTTGGTCTTTTCGTGAGAAATAAAAACTGTAAAGTATTTTGGTAGAATCATTAACAGTTACATACCGACGAATTGGATTTTTGATGACTTTATTCTACATAATAATTAGGATGAATCTGGTTACTATAAAATAATTTAATGGAGTGTTTATTCTTGTTTATATCAAGATAGTTTATTATGTTATGCTTTTTCTATCTCCCCTATCATCCCTAGCGTTACATAGACAAATTTCTCCTTAGTATGTGGGCTGTACTTAAAAAGACTATTTTTCGTATATCTCTTAAGCTGGGGTTTCCAGGGATTCTTTCAATGTGTTATTTTGTTCCCTTTTCTATCATTCCAAGTGCACCTACTATCACTGGCACAATTTTTGTTTTAAATTTCCACATTTTTTCTATTTCAATTTCCAGGTCTTTCTTGTTTTAGAATCCATTCGTCTGCTGTCTTTTAGAGTCTAGTTCGAGATGTTGAAACTATATTGAACCTATCGGTTGGGAAGGCTATTAATTGCCATAATTCTGTTCTGAAAATTCAATTCAGTTTTTAATATCAGTTGTAGCCTTCTATAGTACTCTTTACGCACTATTTCTTTCATTTTTCATGATGAAGATGTTAATAGTTTGTATATTGTCGGAAGGCATGTAATTGGTCTGTAGTTTTTCGGGTTATTTGTGTCAGGATTCTTGGGTAGAAGAAATGTAATTCCTTTGGTCATTCATGCAGGAATTTTAGTGGGATCGTTAACCATTTCTTGAAGTTCTTTGGCTAGTTTTTTATGTGCTGTATTTAAATAATATAGCCAAAAGTTAGGAATTTTATCTATTCCTGGAAAATTCCCATTGTGTACTTTTTTCAGTGCACATTTAACATCCTCTTTTGTGATTCCATCCCATGTCTGTTCTGGTTTATTTTTCTCTTGCGCAATCCAGTCTGCTTCTTTGTTATGTTCTTTAGGGCAAGCCCATATTTTTTCCAGAACTGTATAGTTTCTTCTATTTTGCGAGGGACTGTCACTTCAGTTCTTTTTTTACCTATTTCCCTGTAAAATTTCTTTGCATCAATTATTATTATTATTATTATTATTATTATTATTATTATAGCATATTGAAACGCATTTGCTATAAAGTTTCAGTGTTTAATACACTATTATCAGGACCTAATTGTGGTGTATTAAATATCGAAACTTTATAGCTATTAAGTTGCAGTATGCTATAATAATAATAATAACAATAACTATATATCTATACTGTACTTCTGTATTGAGCTCTTTTTGAAAGTAAACATTTAACTGTGGAATATACTTCCATTAGTGTTAACCAATTAAATTATTATTAAAATTATCTATATATTGGTCTTTCACAAGATGCTAAAAATAGTTTATTTTATATATATATATATATATATATATATATATATATATATATATATATATATATATATATATGTATGTATTTCTTCTTCTTTTTTATTTTTTATTTTTATTCCCTCCTTTTATTCTTATTTTTATTTCCATTTTGAAATATTGCGGTTGCTGAGGAGATGTGAAATCTCTCTTAGGGATTTCATGTTGAAATGTTCATTCAACTTTTTTGAATATTGAAAATTTATTTTATTTTATATTAGCTATGCAATTTTAATTACATTGAGCTCTCCACCTGTATCATTTTAATATTAATTAGGATCAGGTTTCTGAGATTTACCTTCCTACTTTTCCGTTTGGATTAAAGTATTTTAATAATAATAATAATATATATATATATATATATATATATATATATATATATATATATATATTATTATTATTATTATTATTATTATTATTATTATTATTATTATTATTAAACTACTTTAATCCAAACGGAACAGTAGGAAGGTAAATCCCAAAAACCTGATCCTAATTAATATATATATATATATATATATATATATATATTATTTTCATTTAACTATTAATATTAATATATATATATATATATATATATATATATATATATATATATTATTTATTTTCATTTAACTATTAATATTAATATATATATATATATATATATATTATTTTATTTTATTTAACTATTAATATTAATATATATATATATATATATTATTTTCATTTAACTATTAATATATATATATATATATATATATATATATATATATATATATATATATATATTTTATTTTCATTTAACTATTTACCATCTTACTAAAGATATAAATCACTTACATTCATGCTATTCAGAAATGATAAGGACAAGCATAAAAAAGATAAACAAAATTCGTCTCACAATTTATTAATCGAATATTGATTACTTACAAGTATATTTGGGAGAATTATTCATGTGCTGTATGTTTTAAAACAGCGTATATGGATAGATATTTGCATGTACGTATATAAATATCTATAAATATATCTACATATGCACATATAAATATGCAAGGACACCTCTCTCTGTGTGTGTGTGTGTGTGTGTGTGTGTGTGTGTGTGTGTGTGTGTGTGTGTGTGTGTGTGTGTGTGTGTGTGTGTACATCGAAGCTAAAGCATGAAATGAAATGACGTCTTTTGCTCGGAAACATAAAAAATGCAATTATCAACCAATACGTATTTATATCTCTGTATTCAGTACTCAGATTTCGACTAAAACTGAATATAAAGTTCTTATTTCATACCATTTGTACATCTCAGTAGAAATATTTTGGTGCATATATATATATATATATATATATTCAAATCGACTGTTTAATAGATTTTAATTTAAGCTCACTCCATGTCCATGGGAATTACATCTTATGAGGTTAAGTTATATAAAAATATATAATGAAATAAAATATATAATTCGGCTCTGTTCATACTACATTGAGCACTGTTATATTAACACATGAATAATAATACTATACATGTGTGTACCCATATATGTATATTTATTAGTTCGCGTTACTATATATATATATATATATATATATATATATATATATATATATATACGAGGGTCATTCAATAAATATTTTTTTGAGAGTTTTGGAGGTTAACAAAGATGGCCGACAAGAAGCATGCTCCAGGATTAAACAGAGGTCAGTTATCAAGTTTTTGGTTGCAGAAGAGTGCAAACCAGTTGAAATTCATAGGAGAATGTCAACTGTGCATGGTGCCACATGTTTCAGCCAAAACATGTCTACAAGTGGGCTAAATTGTTAAAAGAATGACGGAGCAGTGTTGAGGATAAAAACAGGCCTGGGAAGCCTACAGAAGTGAGGTCTCCTGGAGTGATCGAATCAGTCAGTGACCTCATTCAGTCTGACAGAAGGGTGACAGTGGATGACATTGCAAGGACTTTGAGCCTATCTGTCGGGACAGCACACAAAACTGTCCATGAGGACCTTGCCTACTCGAAGGTCAGCTGCAGGTGAGTGCCAAAGATGCAAACGGTACAGACAATCAACGAGCTGGGCTGGGAACTGCTCCCTCATCCGCCTTACAGCTCAGACCTTGCCCCTTCAGACTTTCACCTGTTTGGTCGCTTGAAAGCGTTCATGAGAGGCTCAAAGTTTAAAAGTGACGATGAAGTCAAAAGTACTGTGAGCGATTAGCTGAGACATCAGTCCAAATATTTTCACGCTGAGGGAATACAGAAGTTTGTGCACAGATGAGAAAAGTGTGTGAAATTAATGGGAGACTACGCTGAAAAATAAAAAAATATATAAGCTTCTATCTGTATTAGAAGTTCTTATACCGAAAAATTCACCTTATTTATTTAACGATCCTCGTATATATATGTATATATAGTCAGGTAAAGGGAACCAACACTTTATAATTCCTAGTTCTCCGGCATTTAACTTTGTTTTAAAAAAGTGCTCAATCCAACATATATTGTAAAGGAAAATATAATGACTCTTAGTGCCAAGCAGGTTGTTTTGTCGTAAACTGCTCGATATCACTCTGAGGAAAGGGGACATCCCAATGGTGCCTCCACGAAATTTCGAAGTCGGCATAACAAATTTCTCCACATTATATATATATATATATATAGGAAAGAATATTAATAAAAAGTTTTGAATTTAAAAATGTACTTATATATATATATATATATATATATATATATATATATATATATATATATATATATATATATATATATATATATATATATATATATGCGTTCGTGAGTGAGTGTACATACACATATGCACAAAAGCATATTTCTTATTGCTATAAACGCAACATTTAGTGGATACATTTCTTTGAAAAGTGATCGCTTCATATTTTGTTTGTAATTAATATCTACTAATCTTTGCATAACGTCTACGGCTATATCGTGTTGAATACACCGGTTCCCGTCCGATCAACGAAGTTAAGCAACATCGAGCCTGGTCAGTACTTAAATGGGTGACCATTTGGGAATACCAGGTGCTGTAAACGTAAGGACTAAGAATGGTTCACCGGTCCTCCAGGTTTGGGGGTTGGGCGCAGGGCTAACAACCCTGCCCCATAAAAAACAATTTGTTGCAGAAATAGCAACAAACAGTTCCTGCCCTATGCATCATTGGGTGTGATGGATAAATGATGAATCTTTGCATTCAAATATCTTAAATCACTTGTTTCTTCGTCTCTGTCGTCTCCCTTAGTTCAACAGGGTATGGTTTAAAGGTTATTATTTATGGTGCCAAAGCATCAATTGCTGTTATTACATTAAGAACCTTACTGCATACATGTATATATATATGATTTAGGGTTATTTTATCAGTTATGAAAGCTGATTTACAACCATATCCCGTTGAATCACCGGTTCTCGTTCAATCATCGAAATTTAGCAACATTGAACCTGATCAGCACCTAGATAGTTGACCTTTTGAGGAGATCATGCTCTGTAAGCTTGGTTGTACGAGTGTTGTAATAGATAATGACTCAGAATTGTTAATCGAAGAGCCAAGTTTCAAATTCTGTTGGGTTCGTTAGATTCACTTTCATGCTAATACTCTTGGGAAAGTTGTGAATAGACATCATCTCGCCCTCCAAGTTATGGGTTTATTAGTAAGTTTTGTATCACTAAATCATTAATATCTACCAGAAAATCTATGACTAAAAATGTTTTCTGGTTTTAAATAACCTGCAAATGGTAGATAAGCCTTAAAAAACGATTCAATCAATCAGTCAACAAAATGAAGCATGTCGCTCTTAGCGATGAGCTTCTTTCCTCGAACCTCTGGAATTGGTGATACAGAATCACAGAAAAAGAACTGTAACAGAAATCACAGCAGCTGAAGACTTTCAACATCAGCAACAGCTAAAATGGATATTACGTGTAACTTGAAGATAAATCAATGGCAAAATATTGACATTTTCCCCCTGTTTCAAACAAAGGGTTAGGAAAGAATCCCCTCCGATATTGGAACGATATCTAACAGCAAACTTGAAAAAACCTATTTTCCTGAAATTTTATTTTAATAGAAAGAATTTTAAAATTTCGATCGACAGTCGCATTGGCTGTTCTGTCAGTGAATACCAAATGTTTCCATATAAAGAAACTGCTAACATTACCATTAACATTATCATGAATGCCCACAGTAAAAATTATTTCTAAAATAGAAATTCTATGATATCATTTTTTGTTTTCTACGTATGTCCATCTCTTTAGAAAGATGACTATGGGCGGGAAGATAATTCTGCATATATCTACCTTGGATTTCTAAACTTTATAGTTTAAAGTAAAAATGAAATAGAAATTCTAACTTCTGAGATTAAAGAAGGAGTATTATTACATTTTGAGAAACTTTCGTATATATATGCGCGTGTGCATTAACGAAAAATAAACCTGTAGCATTACACTTGCAACTGCGCCAAAACGTATGCTTGATATTGCCGGTATGCATGCGTTTGTAAGTGAGTTGTTCAAGCATAGCTATAATAATGATAATAATAATAAACCTAAAGCCGTTGCCAGTGCGTGTATTGCTTAGAATATAAATATCCTTTAATCATTTTGCACAAAAGAATTGCACACCACAATTCACCAGTAAAGATACGTACGCACGCACAAGCTATTGCTGTCAAGCTTACAAATGAACGCAGGCAAGAGTTTAAGTCAACGTGTTTTTGTCTTTCTTACATATGTGTTTGTGTGAGTGTGCACACACACACACACACACACACACACACACACACGACTTTGGGCGAGAAAAGAATGATTACTTCTTTGTACAGAATTCAACTGTTACTTAGTGTTCAATATTCTTTAGCTTTTAACAGACTATGCTAATCTTTCATTCATATATATATATATATATATATATATATATATATATATATATATACAAAGAGAGAGACTTCACTGTACCCACTTCCCCTACCAAAGTTGGCGATACTACATTCTTGCTTTAATATTCATTCAAGAACCCACCAGAAGACATTGTTACTCTTAACGTATATTGTTATCGTTGAAATGGAGACTTTTGTTTTTTTCAATATATTTTTTGTTTTTCTGTTCCTAGCACTGTTATATATATATATATATATATACTAACCGATTTGCAGGAATTACGTGAACATTAATTTATTGGTTATTCTTAATATTCTATTTTAATGGATGTCTTTACTTGCGTGGGAAACAGAGCGAGATTTTTGGCTTGACGTTTTTCCAAGAAAGTAGATATTAGCTAAGAATATTTACAAATGTAAAACCAGGTAAAACAAATAAAAAAATGGAGAGTCCGAATGGCAATCTCAACATGCCCCTCCTCAACACCAATCGACCTCAGAGACTTAACTCTTTCACTCTAAGTTGGTGTCACCAAATCATTCTTGCTTTAATATTCATTCACAGATCCTACCAGAAGACTTCGCCAATCTTAATGTATATTGGTATCGTTGAAATTCAAACATTTGATTGTTTTTTATGTATTTTTCTTGTTGTTTGTTTTTATTTTTCACTCCATTTTATCTTTTATGGCATCCTTCGTTCATTGTTTGAAAATTTCTCTTAATACTTGCCTCAACACATGTACACACGCACACATTCACACACACACGCACACTCATACACACACACACGCACACTCATACACATACACACATTATATATATATCAGAAATAAATTCGGAAGAAGATCGGTAAGTAAACCCAATGGAGCCTAATAATATAGGTTAATATTAAAACTGATCCAACAAAGAGCTCAATGTAAATTTAATTTACAGAGCAGATATTTATTTATTGCATACGTAAATTCAAATTTTACATTTGAGGAATAGCTATTTCAACAGGTTATTAGAACCTGCATTGTTCAACCCCAGTCGGACGAAAAATGAAGAAATTCTAGTATACCAGAAATAAAGGTTAATCAAACAGAAGTAGATGTTCATCCCTTGTTTCCACTTCAGTATATGGTTTACCGGTTCTTTTTCTTTCTTCTATCAGGGCCACAATGATTTAACTGTCTTAACTTTTTCGTGATTGGACTAGCCAGTGGCTGTAGCTTTTCATTGCGTGAGTACCGGGTTAACAGTTTGCTTGCTGGTGCTTGCGACTGGTCAGGAGGAGCCTGAATTCTTTGGTAGTGCTTCGAAAGGCTACTCTGATCAACAGTCGCATAATACCGGTTTTGTTGTTGTTGTTGTTGTTGTTGTTGTTTTTAGTGTCATGTCACGCATGGTTAGGTATCCTTGCATGTATTTCCGATGGGCAACCCTGAGGCCACAGTATGCTTTCTTCTCAGCCCTGCTCTCTCTCTCTCTCTCTCTCTCTCTCTCTCTCTCTCTCTCTCTCTCTCTCTACTGACTGGGCGGAATATTTTTCCGCAGTAGGTTGGCATTACTGCTGTAGACGGGTTGTCAACCAAGGCTATAGAATCCAATATATCCTGCCATTTAACTCATTCAACTGGAGGGAAAAGAGATAGATTAACACCTTTCCCAAGGATATTTACGCGTAAGTGAATACAAGAAATTAGACTAGAATTCGAACTCGGCTCACCGATTTCTCATTCCGAGCTGATATTCACTGTATCACAACTAGCTATATGTATCCATAAATTTTATGCTAACGGTTACTTTTCTCGCACGTTTCGCTTTTGGAACCCTCTTCTGCCTCCATGCTTTCTAGCCAAATTTAATCTGCAAAACATTAAATGCACTGTCAATCACTATCTACTATCCACCTGATTTCTCTCTTCTCTTTCTTCGCATCATTATTATCCTTGTTCCTAATTCTTCCCCACCCTGTAAGCCTTTGTGTTTTAGTGGCATTACTGTCTTCCGTAGGGTGATATCGATTAATAAAAAAGACATATATGTTAGGGAAAGAAATATGACAATGTGGAAAAGGTATCCATCAGATAAAGTGTTTACGTTAACGCGACTACACATGCGCACAAACGAAAGAGAAAAGCTGAGAAAAAAGCATAATATCACTACATAAAAATTTTCTGATCTTCTTCGGGTGATATCACCTGAAGAAGAACAGTATTGTTCTGAAACCTGAAAATTTTTGTGTAGTGATATTATGCTTTTTATAATCCATTGTAATAAGAAAATTATAATATATATATATATATATATATATATATATATATATATGGGTCAAAAGGAAGGTCTATGCCTGGCAATGATAAATCGAAGGGCCGAGTTCGAATTCTATTTGAATTCATTGCATTCACTTACGCACAAATACCCCTGGGAAACGTATTAGTTCGTCGATTTTCACTCCAGATGTGGGTTAAATATCACGAATGGTTTCTCGAGTCTAGTAACTAATATCCCTCTTTTCAGAATCAGTGGAGGCATGTCCTTCTTAAACTTTTATTTGATGAAGGGTAGAATTTTAACATCTTGCTAATATCCTTATTTTCTTTTCGAGTAACATGCACTGTACATTTTAGTTGTGGCTGTCGTTGCTCGTCCTCTGCTATTTGGTACAGTTCTTTGTGATTCTGTAGTGCCAATACACAAAGTTCATAGAAAGATTGTCCTTGCTAAGACATTCAGTTTTAACTCGCTTAAAGCCTTTATTCACCAGTGGTCTTAGAATGCGGTTAGCTGATGGTTTAGATATTCCTGAACAGGTTTGGTGCCATGCATAGCATTCATATGAAAGTTTCAGCCTAGTGAGACTATTTAAGAAGAGGTTTTCAGGTTGATTTGTTTGGTTCTGTAGCAATTTACAATTTTGAGCGAAACTACCTCTGACGCAGCATATTCTATGTTCTATGCTATCCATTTTAGTTGTTGCTACCGTTGATAGTCCTCAAGTAATGTAGTTACTGTTATTAGGTACAGTTCTTTTGTTTGTGATTCTGTAACTCCAGGCCATGAAATTTGAAGAAAGATGGTTTACATAAAGACCAACAGGTTTCATTCACTTGAAGTCATTTTAATAATTAATCCTAGGAAGAAGTTGTATATAGCTGACAGTTTAAATATTTCTGGGGCTTACGGCCATATCACGTTGAATACACCGGTTCTCGCTCGATCGCCGAAGTTAAGCAACGTTGAGCCGGGTTAGTACTTAGATGGGTGACCGCTTAGGAATACCAGGTGCTGTATGCGTTTAGTGACAGATGTGCGTTGTGGTGCAGTGGATATAGGCTCGGAAAGAGAAATCGGTGAGCTGAGTTCGAATTCCAGTTGAATACCTTACATTCACTTAAGCACTGGTACCTTTGGGGAAGGTATTAATCCGTCCCTTCCCTCCAATTATGGGTTAAATAACAGGGTAGGACTTGGAGACCCTGCCCTTAAAAACAAATCCCAATGAATCTTGATACTCGAAAAGAAAAAGTATTACTAGACACAAAACTTATATGAAAACAACAATAAATTGTTAAAAAAAAAGGTATTAATAACAATAAATAAATACAATTTAGTTGGCAATAAATGACCCGCCGAGGTTGATATGCCATAAAAACAAAACAACCAAAAAATATTTCTGAACGAATTTGGCGCTTTGCATGACATTCATATGAAAGTCTAATCTAACGAGGTTATTTAAAAAGAACATGACTCGATGTTCTGTTATTTTTGTTTTCCTATCTATATGTAATCATTTCACCCCAATCAAAGCAGGACTGGTGCACAGGGGGATATAGTGAAAGAAAAGCTAGGTACAGGGGATGTCGAAGAAAAGATAAGAGATGGATAGAAATCAAGTAGATAAAAGGTGACAATTGACGTTGCATTTAAACCTTTGGAGATTGTAGCTATCAAGTAAGCAAGCAAACCGTAAGGAGTTCCACAAACAGGAAGTGCAAGAAAAAAAAACACTTTTAGGGTAAAAGAGACGATTACAATTTAACTATTTTGACTATAAAAGGGTGGGACCTAGATGCCAGTCTAGTAGCATGGATAAATGTGTGATTGAAGAACCAGGGAAAAAGCATGTCAGAGCACAGTTACCATGAAAATACTTGAAGAAAAGCCAGAAAGAAACCACATCACGTCGGTGAGAAAGTAACTGAAGTCGAGCTGCTAAGTCCGGATCGATTATATTGCAGATCCTCCTTTTGGATTTTGACGAGACCCTCAAGATTTATAACAGGAGCACCCGACAACAGTAAACAATGCACAGATGAATGGTAGATTTATAAATGTACAAGATGGATTCTGACGAGAAAAACTTCCTGACACGACATAGTCAGCCAACCTTCCTAGCAGTAGATGCAGCTATAGATTTGATGTTGTCATTCCATTTGAGATCATTTGAGAGAGTAAGGCTAATGATCGAAGTGTGTTGATCTCTAGGAGATTAGTATCATCCATTCTGATGTTTTGGGTTTATAGCAATTTACGGTGTTTGATGCATTGGCGCAAATTATCTTTCGTTTAATTTTCTTATCTCTTATACTGGATAGCCTTTACTGTTGGTAGCCCTCAAGTGAGGTGGTTGCAGTTATTTGATACAGTTCTTTGTGAATCTGTAGCGCCAATCCACAATGTTCAAAGAGAGAGTCCTTTGCCAAGATCTACAAGCTTCATTCGCTCAAAGTCATTTTAATCCATTGATTTTAGAAAGCGCTTGCTGAGAGTTTAGATATTACTGAACGGGTTTGGTACTATGCATGACATTCATATGTAAGTATCGATCTGATTAGGCTATTTAAATCATGACTCGAATTTGTGGTTTTGTAGCAACTTGCGGTGTTGGATGAAACTACCT
Organism: Ascarosepion bandense; assembly: GCA_037127315.1. NCBI lineage: Eukaryota > Metazoa > Mollusca > Cephalopoda > Sepiida > Sepiidae > Ascarosepion > Ascarosepion bandense. The sequence continues at coordinate 2,165,139 of JBBBDQ010000143.1, read as the reverse complement.
CTGACGCAATATTTTCTATGGTCAATTGTTCTTTTCTCCTATATTAAATTTGTTTTAACTATTCCACAAACCTAGACATTTGAAGTGTTTAGTATCTATAATTTGACATCCTGAATTTTTATGATTAATTCAGGGTAGGTGTTATCATGGGTTTAATAATAAACTCCATCCGGTAGCAAGACCTCTGATTGGGAGGTTGTGAGGAGCATGAAACCACCTCTTAATTGCTGTTATTCCCAAGTCCACTCTGACCCGGGTTGTGGCATCTGTTAGGGTCCTAGCTATGGGCAAATAGCTAACTCCTAAACTGGGGTTAAAACACTATGAAAGTGTAAAAATTGATTTTTGCAGTGAAAATTCCAGCAATACTTTTTGGGGGAAGGAAATATTACCAACAATACATTTTTGAAGTAAAATAAAATATTACATTAATATATTTATGAAAAAAAATATTACCAACAATATATTTAGAAGAAAAAAATATAAACAGCCATATATTTTGAAGAAAAATATATATATACTAGCAATACATCTGATTCTCGACAAAATTCTCTTTACAAAAATACATCAATGAAACCTGATTTACAAACTGATTTCTTACAAAGAATGCATATTCTATTAATACAAATCTTGTCGGCGTTAAATAACCCATTGAGGTTGACATGCCATAAAACAAAGCGAATCAAACGTTCTCTTTTTCATTTTAAAGGACCTTTTCAAAATACAAACCCAGAAGAAATCTTGAGTTTTCTAAAAAAATTTCATGAAAATCTAACTAAATCCACCTTCTCACTGTTACCGAACATTTAAAAATAGAAGATAAAAAACCCTAAAACCCCATCTTTTTGGCATTAAATAATCCACAGAGGTTTATATGCCGTTAAACAAAACTCAAACTCATTGTAAAATATTCATGATGTTTTAACAGAAAACTATTATGAAGACATTGAAATAGCAATAACAATAATAATGTTTTAGTCTTTATGGGCTTTTATTCGAGATTTGTTTATATATATATATATATATATATATATATATATATATATATATATATATTTGTCTACCTTTGCTCGCTAACAAACTTGATATTAACAGCAAAACAACTCCACATGAAGAGAAAGACATGCATTACTTATTACAAGTTAGTTTATTCAAATGCGTCACGCTTTTAAGCTTATGATTTTTACGCTTGGCTCATAATTCGCTATAAATTTCGTCGATCACATGTCAGATAGCGATTATGTCTATAATTCTTGCTTTGTCAAGGAATTGTTGAGGCCGATGCTCATTAGATATTTTGGTGCCGTCTTATCATTTTTATTTTTTCTTCTTGTTGTTGCATAATATAATATAATGAAGGTACAGTCATGAAATAAAAAGTCTGAAATCCTCGCAACTATTCCGATGGAAGAAAATAATCGAAAGAAAAAGAAAACAGGAAGATCTGTAGAGAAAAGGGAGAAGAGGAAATGAATTTTGAAAAAAAAAACAAATTAGTTAAAAATACATGCGATAAAATTTGTATACGTACAAAACGAGAATGTTAGAAAAGAAAAAACGTAAAGATTAAAAAAAGGCACAAAAAATGAGAGAGGAGGTCTTCTCGTGTTGTGAAAGTCATTAAACCAGCGGTAATTACATGTCACGGAAGAGACATAATTCATGCCAACAAAAACAGGCGTCAGCGTGTTTCTTGTTTTTTAGCATATTTGAATCGAGATTTCTTTCCTTCACATCTCTCTCTCTCTCTCTCTCTCTCTCTCTCTCTCTCTCTCTCTCTCTCTCTCTCTATCTATCTATCTTTCTATCTATCTATCTATCCCTTGTACTTCTATGACGGTTACTATCTATTTTTCACTTACCCCTTCTCCTACATCTTTTACTTCCCATTTTCTCTCTTTTATTCCTCGTCTCTTTCCCTCATTTTCTTTATATCTAATTAGCTACCCCCTTTGCCTCTCTCTCTCTCTCTCTCTCTCTCTCTCTCTCTCTCTCTCTCTCAGATTCTTTTAATAGAAATGTTGGAAGTTTTGAATTTGGTTCTTATGTCCTACGATTGACTATTTTCAGTCTTGTATCTCTTGTCTATCTATCAATCTATTTTTTAATCTTAAAGAGAAAGAAAATAAATCTAGTAAAAAGAGCAAATAGCACCAGTTCATCTCGAATATTCTACTCACCATTTTTCCTTATTTTTTCTATTCTTTCTCCCTCTTCGCTCTGCGCTTTCGGACATATCACGTTGAAGCAACCGGTTCGTTACGATCACCAAAGTTAAGCAACGATTTACTTAGTCAGTACCCAGGTGGGTAACCGCCTAGGCGTACCTAATTGCAGTAATATTGGGTGTGTGGATAACGATTCGGAATTGGTAAATCGGTGAGCTGAGTTCCAAGTTCGGTACATTCATTTACACGCCATTAATTTTTTGCTCACTCAACTATTGATTAATTGGTTGTATCAGTAAATTGTTATCTGAATTTAAGAACCTGCAGAAGGTTGATTGTAATGAAAAACACAAATCAGTCAATCAATCTCTTCACTCTCTCACAATCTATTATTATATGAACGTAATAGGAGAGCTGGCAAAATTTATAAGAGCAATAAAAGACGGGAAATTGTAAAAAGACATGATCACCAACGTTTTGAAGGGACCCATCGAATATAAGAATAATAAATTTTTCGATTTATGCTGTGATATTTCGATGCATTTTATTCATCATTTTTACTTTTAATTATCTTCTCTTGCGTTTTAACCTTTTCTATTTTTCATTCTTTTATTCCTCGTCTATTTCCCTCATTTTCTTTATATCTATTTAATTAGCTACACCTCTGCCTCTCTCTCTCTCTCTCTCTCTCTCTCTCTCTCTCTCTCTCTCTATCTATCTATCTATCTATCTATCTATCTATCCCTTGTAATTCTATGACGGTTACTATCTATTTTTCACTTACCTCTTCTCCTCCATCTTTTACTTCCATTTCTCTCTCTCTCTCTCTCTCTCTCTCTCTCTTTTATTCCTCGTCTCTTTCGCTCATTTTCTTTATATCTATTTAATTAGCTACCCCTTTGCCTCTTTGTCTCTCTCTCTCTCTCACTCTCTCTCTCTCTCTCTCTCTCTATCTATCTATCTATCTATCTATCCCTTGTACTTCTATGACGATTACAATCTATTTTCACTTACCCCTTCTCCTCCATCAATTACTTCCCATTTTCTCTCTCTCTCTCTCTCTCTCTCTCTCTCTCTCTTTTATTCCTCGTCTCTTTCCCTCATTTTCTTTATATCTATTTAGTTAGTTACCCCTTTGCCTCTCTCTCTCTCTCTCTCTCTCTCTCTCTCTCTCTCTCTCTCTCTCTCTCTCTCTCTAACCCTGTCGTATTTTTGCATCTGGTTTTATTCATTTTTACTTACCCTTCCTTATTTCTTTCTCCTTTTCTCTCTGTTTCTCTCTCTCTCCCCCTCTGTTTCCCTTGTTTTAGCCACTTCACTTTTCTTCTATCTACACCAATCTTCTTTCTTCGTCTATTCGTATCTATTCAACTTCCCATAAAATTTCTCACAAGTTGATATCTCTCTTGATCAGATCTCACTAAGTTGAACTTGGATGGTGTGGATGGATAATATAGCGGTTGCAACGAGGGCTTAATTAGATCATGACCCTCCCACCCCCCAGTAGCTAGAGATGACGATATTTCTATAAGTCATGATAAGAGGCCTTTAAATACATTTCTTCAGCTATTATTTATCATTATAATCGCATTTACGCTTGTTGCTTTCTTCTTTTTCATCGCCATGAACTTCATTAAGTCCCATAAACAAACTAATTTGCATACATGAATAAAAATAAATAAAAACATGATATCTTCGCACTTAATTTTAATGCTATTAAACTGTTTTATATGCGTCTTTTTGTTTTTTCAGTTATATATATGACAACGATTGTAATGAATCAATTCTAAAATGGTTAAGCATCTCACATCGCAGGTCCTTCCTTCAGGCAAGCAATAAGGTTTTTTCCCTTCCCTAGGTCAACTGTTGATGTACTAACGATTTTTGCTGAAAGAGTCTATCAAACATTAGATAAGAATTGTGAAGCTCGGACTAATAATTTGGACATCTCGAAAATGTTTGACAGGGTTTGCTATACGGGTCCTCTTCACAAGTTCAAATGTTATGGTATTTCCTGACAAATTTTTTAACTGATTCAAGTTGCTTAGAACAGCCACTGTTCTAGATCTATCTTTGAACCGAATGTGTTCCTAATTTTCATCAATGACCTTTCTGGTGACATCAGTTCTCAACTTGGTATGTATACTGATGACGCAACTATTTACTCCTGTTTTGTTAGTATGTCTGGTCAGTTCGATAAAGCCAAAGTAGCAGCTGATCTAAAAAATGACCTACAGTTTGTTAACTGGGACAAGGATAGGCATGTTAACTTAAACATCTCCCAAACGAAACCTCTCTCTCTCTCTCTCTCTCTCTCTCTCTCTCTCTCTCTCTCTCTCTCTCGCAATCATGTGAAAGACATAGTTGAAGCTAACCTTCAGAAGAGGGACTCGTTGCGCCTTCTCGGGATAACGTTTTCGACAGACGTGATGTAGAAGAAAGACTTTATTGAATCCATTGCTAGATAGGTCGCTAAGAAAATTAGTTCGCTATATCGCGACAGTCTACGGCTATATCGTGTTGAATACACCGGTTCCCGTCCGATCACCGAAGTTAAGCAACATTGAGCCTGGTCAGTACTTAAATGGATGACCATTTGGGAATACCAGGTGCTGCAAACGTAAGGACCAAGAATGGTCAACCGTCCTCCAGGTTTAGGAGTTGGGTGCAGGGCTAACAACCCTGCCCCGTAAAAAACAGTTTGTTACAGAAACAGCAACAAAAAGTTGCTGCCCTATGCACCATCTGGGTGTGATGGATAAATGATGATCGCGATAGACAATCTTTCTATCCAGAATCTATTTTACATATTTATAAATCTACCATTCGTCCATGCTTCGAATATTGCTGCCACATATAATCCAGGGCCTCTGCTTTATATCTTTGATAACATCCGAAGAAGAATTCGCAATATTATCGGTCCTGATCTGATATCTCAGCTTCAGTGCCTTTCCCACCATCGTAACGTAGCTTCCCTGTGATTTTACTATAAATACTTTTATGGTAATTGTTCGGATTAACTCTTCGCTATGGTACCTAGACTTTATGAATTTAAGTGCAGTACAAGGTCTCATTATATTACTTGATTGGCGGTAAGGTCTCATCAATTCACTGTTGAATTGGCTAAATGTAACCGTAAGTTCTATGCTAGCAGTTTCATTCCTCGCACTTCTCTTCCAGTTCCATGCTTGCCAGTGATCTTCAAAAATTTAAATACAATGTCAATGTATCCTTGGTTACTCTTCTATTGTTCTGGCTTTTTAATATTACTATTGTTTCTTATTCTTTTATGCTCAATAACCTCCTGTGTCTTAGTGACGTTATTGCCTTGCATGGTGTTAAAAATGATTTTAAATAGTTCTCAGTGTGACCAACTTGTTTCACGTGTAAGTATTTGTTTCCGATTGATATTGTAACAAAAAGAAATGTTCTAGTTAGCTGAACCATAACACCCAGATGTCAATCAAGACAATTTTGATTTGACTCAACAAATCTAGCACTCCTGACGTGACTCATTATATGATTATTTATATACCTTGGCCCTCAGCCTAACAGAAATTGCAGGAGATGATATCATATAATGTTAAAGGTAGTCTTCCTTCAAAGACAGGAAAGGCATATCAGAGACGCTGTTTGGTTTCAATGAGAAAAATAAAGATACAAGAATAGAGGAGGCAATAACCTATTTAACGTTTGTTTCAGTTAAATGGTTGGTTTTTGTTTATTGTTTAGCGGCATATCAACCTCTATGGGTTATTTAATCCCGAAATCTAACTATTTTGTACGCAATTTTGTTTTTTAGATAATAAAGGCTTTGGTGCTATAAGTCTTACTAATTAACATATAGATGGGGAAGAAGATGTAGATTCATACCAAACCCAAGGGTTTTTTGCGTGTAAGTTAATATAACAAACCTAACTGAATTGGAACCCCGACTAACAATTCTGAGCCATACCACACGCATATCCAAGCTTACAGCAACTGGTATTTCTAAGCAGTCATCTATCGCCAGGCTCGACGTTGCTCAACCTCACTGATCGTACGGGAATAGGTGTTTCAGCGTAAACCTCATTGAAATGAATAAACAATTTTGAATGGTTTCATTTGCACCTTTAAATAACGATCTGCATTCATATTTATGATTGTTATTGTAAAAATTTGTTAAAGTTAATAAGCTGAAATATTTAACGATTCTTTGAAGGAATTTCCATGGATACTTTATAGTCGTAGAACTTGCAAGTAGCTTATTAAATCATTAAATTAAGAATAATGATTTATCAGAAAATTCAAATAGCAAAACCGTAAAATTTTCAAGGGTACTCCAAAGGTACTCCGAGGGTTGTGCGTTGTGGTGCAGTGAATATCGACTCAGAATGACAAGTCAGGGAGCCGAGTTCGAATTCCAGTTGTATTCTTGCATTCACTTGCGCACAAATACCCTTGGGAAAGGTATTAATCCGTCTCTTTCCTTCAGTTATGGGTTAAATAACAGGACAGCTTGGGTTCTATAGACTTTGCTAGCAACCAGTCCACCGCAGAAAGTAATGGCAACCTACTGAGGGATAATCTTCAGCCCAGTCAGTCATGTCTCTTTCGAGACATGATCGCCCAAGCGTGTATCACGTATGGCACTTAACTGACTGACTCCGAGTTAATATTATTGTGCTGTGTCACCAGCTGCCACTGCTATGTTTGAGTTCGGATCTCAGACAGAAAAGGGTTGATTTTCTAAGCGCATCTTAGATGTGGCACAAGAATCAAAAGTATGGGCTACCCAGCGAGAATCGCACTCAATACTCAGTTGTAATAGGTACTAGCGCGACATGCTGGCAAACCATTACACTAAGTGAAAGGATGAAGAAAACCAATAAAATGCAAACGCAAATTCTACTCCCTCAGCTTCTTTTCTCGCACTTCCCGCCTGTGGAATCCCCATTCTGTTTACTTGCTTCTCCGACAGCTACAATTTCCAAGAATTTAAATGTGAAGTCAATAGTCATCTCTTATCTCACAAACCTGCGTTCTCTCTCTCATGCACCTTTCTCCATCCACTCCACTTTCTCATCATTCTCTTAACCACTTCCTGACACCCCCTATAACCTATCACTCTTTCGCATAACTTTCCTCCTATGTAAAACATTGCAAAACAGTGGCAGTAAAATGCCTTGCTTGGGGTAATATGATTATAAAACACACACACACACACACACACAAAGAATACTATAAAATCAAAGCTAGTTATCTTTATTCTTATTGTTTAGTAAATTTTAATTTAGTGTTAACACATACTTTTTTATGAAGGAATTCAATTATGATGTCTAAGGTAAACAACATTTTCAAAGCAGTGTTTCTATTTTCTTTAAGACTTGGCTTGGTATTTTTTTCTAGTCAGTTGTTCCTCTTGTACAAATATTTACTCACTATTTCAGTTGTTCTGTTTACAAAGGTAACGACTTTCTACTCGTACAATTGTGACGTTGTTGTAATTGTTAAATCACTGGAATTTTTTTTCTCGTTTTTTATGTCCCATTTCAAGCAATTTTGTAAGCACTTATTACTAATGCTTGAAATACGGACGGCTTAAGTTGATGTTTGCGCAGTGTCACAGCCGTAAGCCTAAAACACTATGTAATGAAAAGATTAAATAATGCTAACAGGTTCATATTTCTTAGAAGATTGTGTAGCACATTCATTTCAGTAAATAAGAAGTAGGGTGAAAGCTACCTGAAATCTTCTTTTGTTTGTCTTCTTTTTTTTTTATCAAACTTGATAGCAACTTCAACTTCTTACCAAGATTTTCACCCCAAAATCCTACACATATACAAATTTACCATCCGCCCGTGCATTCAATACTGCTGCCATATCTGGTCGGGTGCCTAGGGGTCCTTGAAAAAATCCAACGGAGAATCTGTAATGTGATCGATCCCGACTTAGCAGCTCGGATACAGTCACTTTCTCACCGGCGCAATGTGGCTTCCCTGTGTCTCTTCTACAAATATTTTCGTGGCTTAGCTCACTGCTACCCCCCATACATGAATTTGCTCGAGCCACAAGATTAGCAACCAGGTCCCACCCTTTTACTGTGTAACCAATAAAATGTAAACGCAAATTTTACTCCATCGGCTTGCACTTTCCGCCTGTTGAATTCCCTTCCGTTTACTTGCTTCGCCGGCAGCTATAATCTTCAAGAATTTAAATGTAAAGTCAATAGTCATCTACTATCTCACTAACTTGCTTCCGCTCTCTCTCTCTCTCTCTCTCTCTCTCTCTCTCTCTCTCTCTATCTATCTATCTATCTATCTATCTATCTATCTCTCATGCTTCTTTCTTCGTCCACTCCACTCTTAGCAGTATTCTCATCCTTCTCCTACCCTCTTCCTGTAACCTGCCACTCTTTCTCATAACTTACCTCCTATGTAACCCCTGCTCAACAGTGGCAGTAAAATGCCTTGCTTGGGGCGACACGTTATAAAAAAATAAAAGTGCAGTAATTTTCTGTTTTCGATATAATAGATGTATATGTATACCTGCATTCGCATATATTGTAAATGTTTGATAAAAGGTAATCATAGGATGTTGTACTAAAATATTTCCATACAGCACGTAATATAAGTGTACACTTTAATATAAATTGTGCAGTTAAAATTTATTAGTGCCCAGCCTACTGAATCAGTGTGCTAATAGGCTCCGTACTATCTACTCGTATTTAGTCATGATGCGAAAAGTTGTAACATTGTGTTGGAACGGTTCCGTGATCTTTACGATGGCCGACAAATTATTGAAGCATGTCGACATCATATCTAAAGTGAAACCCAGCAATCCAGCTAGTGAGTTCTTGAAGTATTTCATCAAGCTTTTTTATGAGGATTTCGTGGGTCGTATATAGCGCGTGTATTTCAAGACCGGTTGAGCGTTAATTCAATATGATGAGCATTCAAGGTGACTAATCACCGACAAAATGCTAGAATATGTAGTGTTGTAAATCGTGAATTTATCTATGAGGAGCGTCGCTGATGCAATACACCAGCTCTTTCACGTGTTTAGAATAATCTGTGGGGGTAAGTGAAAAGATTCTAGTCTGAATAGTTTTCGAAATCGTATTATGTAAAAATTAGTCACACAAACATATGTACATCGTAAGTACGTATAGCCCTGAATAATAAGAGTTTTACAAGTGCAATAGCTTCAGAGTAGCGTAACCATTCACGGCAAAGAATATGAATTCACCGAAGTGAGTCCGAATTTCATCTAAAGCTGTTTATGCTCCCTTCACACAAATGTCTTTAATATATATATATATATATATATATATATATATATAGAGAGAGAGAGAGAGAGAGAGAGAGAGAGTAAGAGAGAGAGAGAGTAAGAGAGAGAGAGAGAGTATAATTAGTTTTTGGTTTATAATTAAATTAGACCAGTACACAATTGTATTAAAAAGCGTTCAATATATTTACAATTTTAAATCACCTGAAGATACCGAAGGGTTGAAACCCAGATTGCGGGAATAACTCATTTCCAAATAAATAAAATATTATATATATATATATATATATATATATATATATATATATATATATATATAGCATAGTGATGATCCACGTATACTGTCTTAATATGTATAGGAAAGAATATTAAAACGTTTTGAGTTTAAAAATGTGTTTTTGTTTTGTTTTTTTTTTACAGTATTTGTTTATTTCTACTATTATATTTTATATTTCAGACCGCCCTCGGTCCTTCATCAGAAACAAAAAAAAAAAATTTTTTTATACATCTATCTTCTGAGACAATTTAACAACACGTGAACCATATACTCTCTCTCTCTCTCTCTCTCTCTCTCTCTCTCTCTCTCTCTGAGAATGCAAAATCTTTTTTTTCAATGAAACGAGAATAAAATATTCTGATTCTTTTTAAGCTTCAAGAGAGGCAATTCAGTTTTTTTTACCTTTCAAAAATATGTAGTATAAATATTTAGTATAAATCATTCATTAACTGTTCACGTGAAATGTTGCATATAAGTCTTTGTTTATGACTTTTAAACTAAGGTTTCTAAAAATACTACACAAACGATTAAAGTTGTTTTATAACAGTGACAATTTTTAATTCACTTTCAACGATTAGGACCTTTCGATTATTTGCTTGTAAAGTCTGCAGAGAAGTTCAACCGATAAGATGAAGAAAACTCAATTTTTTAATCATTTCACCCCAAGCAAGGCAATAAAGCCGGTAAGACACAAATAGTTACTGAATGAGAAATAATAAGAGAAAAAGTAAAACATTATTAAGGAGGGAAAAATAGAAGAACAGTAATTAAGAAGACAAAAATTATTGAATAACTCTTTATTTAGATTTTTGATGGTCAAACTTGGCTGGAATGCAAGAGACCAGAAAAAAGTTGTACAATCAAGAAGTCTGAGAGAAAAGGCGGTTAACATAGATCTTACGGTTATATCTAACTATTTCAACTGAGACCTTGATGAAAATCTAGCATTGTACTCAAATTCACTTGTTTGTTTAGTATTAAACCGACCCCTTTTTCGTTTTTTTTTTTTTTTACCTCCTGCATATATTATCCTGTGGGTGTCGCTACTGAAATCTCCGTTATTAGGCCATCTTGTTTCACATATATGCCTAGGATGTTGATATTCAGTCTGTTCATCTCCTGTTTGACATTCTCTAGTTGTCCACAGTTGAGTGTCCTGACGTTCCATGTTCCGATAGTGATTTTGTCTTTGATGCGCACAGTTGCAGGGTAACGGTCCAGAGACACCTGTTGCTCATGTCGTTCTTTCCCAGGTGAGGGACAAATTTTGGAGTAAAATGTCCCCTTTACGCCGTTGGTGCTAACAGTCGCCGGATGACGGTCAGGTGGCACCTGTTGCCCATGCCGGTCCTTACCGAGCGAGGAGTTGCTTCCTTGGGAAGCAACCCCCTTCACGCTGTTGGCTTTAATATATTTGTTGTAACTATCCATGATTGAGTGGGGGTAGATAGTGGAGTGGTATCCCGTTGCCTTCTCCACGATGGTTTATTGAGACATCACCTCTAGTTAGCTGGCCGTTGACTCTTTGAGAGTTCTTCCGCCCTTTGTAGGTTTATATTTTTTGGACCTACAGGGACTTATACCTATGTTTCATTGACTATGCGAAGGCATTCGACAAGATACGACACAAAAAATTGATGGAGATGCTCGGCAGCCTCGACATTTTCGGGAAAGACATGAGAATAATCAAGACTCTCTACTGATAGCAAACGGCCTGCATACGGACAGGTAACGATCTCAGTAGATACACAAAGATAGAAAAAGGCGTAAGACAAAGATGTGTCTTTTCACCGGATTTGTTCAACCTATACAGCGAGAATATTTTGAGGACCCTAGATGATACGCCAGGATTTGTTATTGGAGGCCACAACCTGAACAACATAAGGTATGCGAACGATACAGTGATGATTGCGGACACGGAAAGGAAACTACAAGACTTCATACAGAAAGTAGCAGTGGAGAGTGACAAGAAGGGAAAGTAGCAGTGGAGAGTGACAAGAAGTCATCAGCAAAAGATACAACCCAAAATGCCAAATACAGGTGGGGGATAACAGAATCAAGCAAATACAAAGATTGAAGTACCTAGGAAGTGTTCTAACAGAAGATGGAAAGTGCGACACAGAGATCCGAAGGCGAATTGGCATGGCAAAGGACGCGTTCCAGAAGATGAGCAACATACTAACACACAGGAAAATCTCAATAGAAACGAAGAAAAGAGTGCTAGACTGCTACGTAATGTCAGTTCTTCAATACGGCAGTGAATGCTGGACAATATCATCGAAAATGAGGGCAAAACTGGAAGCGGCCGAAATGTGGTTCTACAGAAGGATGCTACAGATATCGTGGACTGAGCATGCAAGCAACGGTGTTAGAAAGAATGGCAACAAAAAGGAAATTGATGCTGAGCATCAGGAAGAGACAACTGAAGTTCTTGGGACATGCAATGAGGAAGGAGAGCCTGGAGAACCTGATACTGACTGGTCAGATAGAAGGAAGGAGAGACAGAGGAAGGCAGCGGATAACAGATCAGGGTCTGATCAGGTGGATGACGGAACGGGGGTTGCCAGGAGCAACAGGAGCAAACATACTCAGAGCCACAAAGGATAGGGAGACGTGGAGAACCATGATCGCCTACGTCCTGAAGGGACAGGGTACATAGAAGAAGAAGAACTCAAATTCATAAAGTCGTGGTACGAAAGACGAAAGCTCATCAGAGCAATTACCATGAAAATATTAATAGAAAAGACACGGAGAAGATACATTGCGGTAGTGCGAAAGTGACTGAGCCGAGATTCCAGATTAAGACCAATAACATTGCAAATTCTTCTTTGAATTTTAACAAATTAAAACAATATACAATTTGATCTAAAATGAAAAGTCCTATTGGTCTAAGAAAATGAAACGTATTTGTCCACATTCATATCCAAGTGATTATTTCATGTTATTCGTTCCTTTCTTGACATCAGAATTTTACTTTACCACCGTAGATCGTTTTCGATAGTGAAAGAAAGCAAATTGTAAATTTGATTACGGAGTTTAAGAGCGTACTTAAATTATAAATATACAACACGTTAAAATTTCACTTCTCTGATTCCATGCGCCTATGACTTAGGGGGTAACGACTTCGACTGACACCAAATCGGTGAGTTTCGATCCCGGCCAGATGCAAGTGGATGTGTCTAGCTACACTGCTAAGCTGTGATACAGCGAAACAGGCTTATATGTGGATTACTAATATATACGTATATATATATTGTTTGCCTAGTATTATTTTTGCCCTGTTCTTTGCTTTCTTTTGTTATTGTGAATTACAAACTGTGTTAATTTTGTTTGTTAGACATTTCTGCCAATTACATTTAACCATGCCAATTTTTTTATAACCGTCTCACCCCAAGCAAGGCAATACTGCCACTGGTGCGCAGAGGGTTACATGATATAAGAGTAAAAAGAAAGGAGAACAGGTTACAGTAGGTATCGGAGAATAAGTAAGAGAAGAACGGGAACACTGGTGTGAAGAAAGTTGCGTGAGAATAAAGTGTAAAGGAAGACGAACAAGGTACGGGATGTCGGGAAAAGATTGGGAGTCAAGGAGATAAGATATGACAATTGATGCTGCATTTAAATTCTTGGAGATTGTAAGTATCAAGGAAGCAAGTATACGGAAAGGAGTTCCAGAAGCGGGAAGTGCGAGAAAAGAAGCAAAAGGATAGAAGTTGCGGTTACACTAAATTATTTTCACTGTAAAAGGGCAAGAGCTTGTTGCTAGTCTAGTAGCTCGGGTAAATTCGTGCAGAGGGGTGCACTAGGGTGCTAAGCTCGTAGGAGCAGAATCCGTTAAAGTATTTGTAGAAGAGACAGAGGGAAGCCACATCTCATAGGTGAGAAAGAGACTGTAGTCGACCTGATAGGTCTGGGTCGACTACATACCAGATTTTCGTTTGGATTTTGTCGAAAACCCCATGATGAATAGCAGGGGCACCCGACCAGATATAACAGCATTATTCGGTACACAGGTGGATGGTTGATTTGTATTTGTGAATGATGGATTCAGACAAGAAAAATTTCAAGAATAATAGCCCACTGTAGTGCTCGGAAGGCCAAGACACAGGGTCTTGGCCTTCCGAGCACTACAGTGGGCTATTAATTCAATGTAGTCGTTCCACTTGAGGTCAGCTGAGAGGGTGAGGCCGAGGAGGCGCCGTGTATTACTTTTAGTTTGACTCACGTGGTCCATGCTGATGTGGGGTCGGAAAGATTGTTTATGGCGGTTAAAAGATAGCAGCTTCGTTTTAGAAGCATTAAAATTTACGAGCCATTTCTTTCCACAGTCCATTACTGACTATAAGTCCTTTTCGAGAGAACAAGCAAGGTTTGCTTTGTCAGCATCGGCAGATCTCTTACCGAGGAAAAAGTAAATGGTGGTGTCGTCAAGGTAGATGCTTACTTGGGATCTGATTACATCAGGGAGATCGATGAAAATCAGAAAAGGCGTAGGACCCAGGATAGAGACTCGAGGGACACCCGCGTTCGTATGATAGAATATGGAAGCATGCCCTTTCAATACGACCTTCATTACTCGAATTGCTAGGAACGAATTGCTAGTCAAACAAGCGTCCAGATATACCATAGCCCTGTTAACTTGCTCAGAAGGTTAGCATGCCACACTCTATCAAATGCTTTGGAGATTATGCTAACGACCATTACCGAGTACATATACCGGGCACTCGACAAGAATGGTGAAGCCCGAACCGTTGCCTTGGATATCTCCAAAGCATTCGACAGGGTCTGGCATGCTGGCCTCTTGTGCAAACTGCGGAGCTATGGGATAACTGGACATCTGTTTGACCTCATCCAGTCCTTCCTCTCTAACCGCACATTAAAGGTGGTATTAAATGGGCATGCCTCCCAAAACTACCAGACGAACGCGGGCGTCCCTCAAGGCTCTATCCTAGGTCCCACGCTATTTCTGATCTACATTAATGATCTCCCCGACACCATTAGATCCCAAGTTGGCATGTATGCCGACGACACAACAATCTACTCCCGCATCGATCAGAAACCAGGTCTGGACGACAAAGTGAACCTCGCTGCCGCACTTGAAAGGGACCTCCAATCCGTAGTGACCTGAGGTAGGAAATGGTTGGTAAATTTCAATGCCTCCAAAACAAAGCTGTTATCAACTAACCACCATAGACAATCGCATCTACCTCCCATTAGCATGGGACAGGCTAGCCTCCCAGAGAGTAAAATACTGGCCTTACACTTTCGGCGGACCTCAAATGGAATGACTATATTGAATCCATTGCCAAATCTGCTGCTATGAAAGTGGGCTCCCTGTGCAGGGCCCGGAAATTTTTCCCACCTGAAACTATTCTGCACATATACAAATCTACCATCCGCCCGTGTATTGAATATTGCTGCCATATCTGGTCGGGTGCCCCTGCTGCTCTCCTTGGGCTTCTTGACAAAATACAAAGGAGGATCTGTAACGTGGTTGATACTGACTTGGCAGACCGGCTGCAGCCGCTCTCACACCGGCGTGATGTAGCTTCCCTGTGCTTCTTCTGCAAGTACTTTCATTGCTTCTGCTCCGATGAGCTTAGATCACTGGTGCCGCCTAAGCACGAATTTACACGAGATACTAGATTAGCAACTAGGTCCCACCCTTTTACAGTTAAACAAATAAGATGTAACCGTAAATTCTACTCCAATAGCTTCTTTTCTCGCGCTTCCCGCCTGTGGAACTCCCTTCCACAAGTCTGCTTTCCCGACAGTTACAATCTCCAGGTGTTTAAATGTAGGGTCAATAGACACCTCTTATCACACTAACTCCCAACTATTCTCACAACACTCTCATCTACCCAACCCTCATTCTCGGTATCCTCACCCGCCCATCATCCACCCTCTGTTATTTCCTATATTTAATCAGCCTTTCTCCACTCTACGTAGCCCCCTGCACAGTAGTGGCAGTGACATGCCTTGCTCGGGGTGAAACGCTTATAAAAAAATAAAAAAAACAGTTCGAGCTTCGCCGTTCGTATCGAGAGTCTGGTATATGTACTCTGTGATGGTTGTTAGCATGTCAGAGGTAGACCTGGCGAAGCTGAAGTCATACTGTCTGTCGAAGAATAGGTAGTGGGCTATGAGATGCTGAACCACTTCAGCATTGACGATGGCCTCGAACACTTTGCCAAAAATCGGTAGGCGATAATTGGGTTGAATGCATAAGTTGAAGTAATTCTTTACAGGAAGAATTTTTCCCTTGTTCTACACTTAGTGATCTGTCTTAAAAAAAGAAAACTCAAGCATGTTCAATTGGGTTTATGTTTGGTGCCTGACTTGCCACTCGAACCCTATTTTCTCCGGTCACGCTTGGGTCCCTTTTGCAGCATGGTATGGAGTGTTGCCCTGCATGAAATATTCTGTGTACTCGACCATCTGAAGACTGGAATAAATGGGGATATCTATTTCCTAAAAGATCGAAATATTTTTCGAAGCATTAAAGTATGCTAGCAAAACTGAGTGACGAGTGCGCTAAATCCCTCCCCAGAACCTCTGCCGAACTTGACTGTTGGTTACAAACGGTTCTTGGAAAATTTCTGATTAGGCTTTTTCCAGACCCAAATACGTCTACTGGAAGAGAATTAAATAGAGGATGATTTCGTCCAAGAAGATCGCACTTTGTAAAAAATTCCCGGATTGTTCTTGAACTTGCTGTTAGTCCATTCCTTTCTTCTTTTAATGTTTACTTAGATCAGTAAATGCGTGCGTCTAGCATCTCTTCCCTGATAGCCAATTCTATGGGGATACTGCGGAGCTGATATGTGACTCTCATCGACAGTTGCTACTATGTCAGAAGCTTTCTCGATTTGGTTGCTCTCCACAGACATCTGAACAGCTCGGAGACATCTGTCTGAGGCCCGAGGTTGTGCTGATTCCTTCAGGCTATCTAACAATTCTGCTCCAAAAAAAAACTTGATAATTCCACTGATTCTCTTGCTGTACGTATTACTATGTAGAGCAAGATCATCAATTCTGACAATAAACAATAAAGATTATTTAGATACTGTAAAATGTGTGGGTGTGTTATGGCTAACGGCTAGTAATGAGAAATCGGATAGCTGAGTTCGAATTCAAGTTACATTTACTTTCGCACAAACACTCTTACGAAAGATAAAAATCCATCTCTTTTCTCTCCCAGTTATGTGTTTAATAGCAAGACAGACTGAGATCTATAACCTGGATTGGCAAACAGTCTATCGCAGAAAGAAATGGCAACTTACTGTGAGATAATCTTTTGCCTAATCAGTCATGAATCAGAACATATGATCACCTAAACGTGTATCACGTATGGCCCTTAACTGAGTGAAGACATTGGCTCCTCATGAGAGGGAAAGTTGAAAATAGGGAAGAAGTCTGTCTACTTTTAATATGCCTGTCATGTGACCGAATAATTATAACGTTCGCGTTCACACAGGTTCGAATCTTCAATATGGCCCATTGATCTGAGTTGTGAACTTGATGTTGTCAGGTTGGCAAAGCGATTCCAGTGCACGGCATCATTGGGAAATACTAAGGTTGATCCAAGCGTTATAAAAGAAATTATTTCGACGAACCTATTCAGAAACCGGTCACGGTTATGCTAGCACGAAGTCACAAGTCATTGTGACCGAGCGTTTATGCATACTGGCCCCGTTCAATGACTGATCCCGCCAGATTATGTGCCCTCTCCCAGGAATTGTAACTATAGTTGCGGTATACACCACAGATAGAATACAACAGTATTTGAGCTGGCGCCAGCAACAGAGACTAGCTAGACACTCTAGTAAAAGAGCAGACTCGAAAACAAATGACCAGCCATTATTTAACTTATACATACGTACTCTATCACATGCACACACACACACACATAATTACATTTTAACATAATCTCATTCTTTGTCAAAGCTCTTAATTCGGTGATGAATATTAATTACATGGGTCTGAAAGTTATGTATTTCTAATATATACACATTGAACGTAACATTATATAATGACAATAAATCGATCTCAAAAATTTATTCCAAAGTATTTCGACATTTAACAGCTGCCTTAAGGTGATTTTTATCTATTTTTAACTATATATATATATATATATATATATATATATATATATATATATATATATATAGGTGTGTGTGTGTGTGTGTGTGTGTGTGTGTGTGTGTGTGTGTGTGTGTGTGTGTGTGTCGACTCTCGGTTACTCATTACAACTTTATATCTTTATTTCTGTGCGTTGTGGTGCATTGGATATCGGCTCGGAACGAAAAATCGGAGAGCCGAGTTCGAATTCCAGTTTAATTTGTTGCATACACTTACGCACAATTACCCTTGGGAAAGGTATTTATTCGTCTCTTCCCTCCAGTTATCGATTAAATAACAGGACAGATTGGGTCCTATAGCCTTGGCTGGCAACCACTCTACCGCAGAAAATAATGGCAACCTAATGCGGGATAATCTTCTGCCCAGCTCAAGCGTGTATCACGTATGACATTTAACTGACTGATATATCAGAACGTGGTACAATGGATATCGGCTCAGAATGAGAAATCGAAGAACCGAGTTCGAATTCCAGTTGAATTCGTTACATTTACTCAACGTGCAAATACCCTTCAGTAAAAGTAAAAATCCATCTCTTCTCCCTCCAGCTATGGGTTGACAGGATAGGTTCTATAGTCTTATTTGGCAACCAGTCAACCGCAGAAAGAAATAGCAACCTACTGCGGAAAAATCTTCCGCCTAGTCGGACATGGATCGAAAGATACATGATCATTCAAGCATGTATTTCGTATGACACTTAACTGACTTACTGATATATCTAATATAAAGTGTAAGAATTTTAATATTTCACTCTAATCTGTCTTACAAATAATTTTGTTCATCGCGGAAAGACGAAAGAAATATGAAACATGTATAAAACTTAATCTTATTTTCAATTATTTTCTCCTATTTGTCAAGTCCGAGTTTTCTTTAAAATCAAGTTAAATTATGCACAATTAACTATTCCAAATAGACGTACGTACGATGTGCGTTGTGGTGCAGTGGATATCGACTCAGAACGACAAATCGAAGAGCCGATTTCGAATTCCAGTTGAATTCGTTCCATTCACTTACGAGCAAATACCCTTGGAAAAGGTATTAATCCGTCTCTTCCCTCCAGTTATGGGTTAAATAATAGGACAGATTGAATTCTATAGCCTTGGCTGACAACCAGTCTACCGCAAAAAGCAATGGTAACCTACTGTGGGATAATCTTCTGTCCAGTCAGTCATGTCTCTTTCGAGATATAATCGCCTAAAGTGTGTATCACGTATGGCACTTGAGTGAGTGTAAATTTTTATCCTTTTTAATGGGTCGTGTATATTTCTACGCGTTAATGTATGAGTGTCTCTCTCTCTCTCTCACACACACAAACACATACACACACACATACACACACACACACATTCCTCATTTATCGCTTTGTATAAACGGTAACATCAAACATTTTATCACACTCATTTATTTCATATTTCTTGTCTAACCGAATGACGACAACTCGCACACACACCAGTGGGTCATTTTTTCACTCGTCCAGATTTTTTCAACCCGACTCTGCGTGCGTGCGTGCGTGCGTGCGTGCGTGCGTGCGTGCGCGTGCGTGCGTGCGTGCGCGTGCGTGCGTGTTTTACCTCATTTAACAATATAAGGAACAGAAAAATGAATTCAATTAAAGTCTAGCTTTAAAGCTACGAAATAAAAATAAGGACAATTATTCCTTGAACTCGAATTGATAATTCAATAAAGTTAAGGTGGTAACTTATTTTATTTGTGGTATTTGATTATTAATTTTTTTTTTGTTGTTGCTGTTGTTTTTTGTTTGTTTATTTGTTTCTTACTAGTTTAGAGTCCATACTTTTCTTTCTTTATGTTATAAGGTTGTTATATTGAAGCATTACTTGATTGTAAAAGGACGGACAAATATATTTGCTCACACACTGTGTACGTTCGCATTTGTATGTGCGTGATACACGTAATAACCTATTTGTTTCTCTCACTTTAATTTTCAATGTAACGGTTTCATGTTTCAAGAGCGTTCAACGACAGCATGTGTCAATAAAATAACTGGACGCAAAAAGTCGAAAACCAGCATTTGACAAAATAAATTGAAATGTACGCGTTGTTACAGCTAATTCAAAAGAAAAGATAACAGCTTCTTAATTCAATAACTAGTCAAAGGTATTTATACTTGCAGTAAGACATATTGGATAAATTAAGATTATTTGCTCGGATAAATTGAGTAGATACTGTACCTGCCACGTAGTTCAACATTTGAAATATGATACTTGTTTCGTTTTGAGCATTCATATTTGCCAACAGACTGTGTCGCTACAGATGGATTGTTTAAGATATTTCTATAATAGTTAACAAAAATTAGAGTTGGTTGATTTTGTTTAGCGACATACTTCTATGCATTATTTAATGACGCAATTTAAATATTTTGAACACAATTTTATGGCTTCAGCTAAATATAGTTTGAAAGTAATTGTATGCCTTCAACTACAAATAAAATGTGTTTTTAGTCATTTATTTAAATATGCATTGTTGGTCATTTAACTATAAATAGTTGTTGTTGGTTGGTTGATTTTGTTTGGGGGTATATCAACCTCTATGGGTTATTTAATGCCAAAATCCAAATATGTTTTATGCAATTTTTATACTTTCAGCTACAGATATTTTGTAAATAATTTTATATTTTCAGCGTAAAGGTATGTGATTTAGATATATAGTTTGTAAATCATAAAATGTATTGTTGGTAATTTTATTATTGTTGTAATATTTTTAACGTTGCATTGATTGTGATTTTGCGATAAAAATGTATTATTGGTTATTTTTTTATAAAAATGTACTGTTGATTTTTGTTTGTGAGATCACTTTTTGTCCATACCTAGGATCTTAAAAGGCGCTACCACTCCGGGTCATAGCAGATCTTGAAACAACAGCAGTTGAGAGGTGGTTCCACACTCCTCAAAACCTATAATCTCCCGATCCCAGGCCTTGTGACTGAATGTAGTTTATTGTCATACCCAGGACACCAAAGATTAGAGACAGCAAATTCTAATTTATAGTTCCTGCTTTTACCTGAATAATGTCGACTCCCCGATGCCGTATAGTATCTGAGATTCAGAAGTCAACAGATACACAGGCCTGGTTCAAGTCGATCAGTAAATAAGTTTGTTAGGCATGAATTTTCGTGAAGTGTGCAATATGTTCCATAGGGCTTAGATATGCCAACCACAGAAACTAGTGGCGTGCATGTAAATCGGTCTCCATGTTCCAAGATCCAGCTTCATGTGACTCACGAACAGTAGGGGTGGAGTCGCATTATCAAGCACAATCACCACATGGAAATCTGGCGAGTATAAAGGATTAAAAACAGTTTACAGCATGTTCTGTGTATATAACTCCTGTAAAGAAAGATTCCGGTTATGCCAGCGGTTCATGTGAACACCAACAAAACTATGAGTTGCACAGCACACACAAAATAGGCTAGATATATAGCTTTATGTGACCTCCCTACAGGAACTCGACCGTCTGACTAAAGCACTGGAATTGTTACACTTCGAACCGTGCAACAAAGAACCATTCTTCGACGGACCCACGGTGACATTCCTTACCCTAGATGAGGCCATTATGCCCTGTTTTCAGAAAGTGTAGGGTATGGACTAACGAACTGCAGGAACCATCTAAAAGAAATGGGGACTTTCACGTTCATATTCTTGGCAAACCCTTGCTAGTGTTGCTCTTTATACACGTATGATTTCCCCAAAACCTTCATTGCTAAATAAAGCGACTAAATTTGAATTAAATGACTCGGTTTTCAAGTCTTGGATGGCAGCCAATCGAGAAAAATGATAAATCTGAATTCAAACGTTGGAGAGGACAGTGGGAATGCGCTCCACTATCTTTAACAAGACCAATCATGACAATTCACAGATAATAAAAATAAATCTGTTGGAGAGCCATTATCGCCTAAATCCAGAAAGGACATTAAAAAGAAAAAAATGTATTCATTTTTAGATTGTGCATCCTCAACCATTATTCATGTTTGATTAGTGTTTCTTTCATTTAATTTTTTTTTTTTTATATTTTCATCGCAATACTCAAAATTATTTCAGATTCAAACTCACTGCCATAGACTGACAGTTTGAATAAAATTATGATGGAAAACAACGAATCTTAAGATGAGACATAATGCAAATGCACCTTCAAGGAATGGATAAAAGTGTTCTTTAGATCCAGCGACATGACCCAGAGAATTATGAGTTCAATACCTGGCTACATCAGTGGTGAACAAATAACTTAGAGAGTTGAGTTAAAGACATCCGGAAGTGCTATAGATCATGGAGCGTGAACAATATACCCTAGCGTTCGAAATAAAAGGCTCAGTTTAAAACTTCAATCACCTGAAGAAGATCAGTGCGAACAACGAGCGAAACGTCGTGAATATGGTAATAAAGATGAGTACAGCATTCTGAACAACGTAAATTAAGTATTAGGTAAAAATTAACTTTTAGACGATTCTTCTTCTAATAAAAAAATATTTATAACAACGTGTGTGTGTGTGTGTGTGATGTATTAAGGTACCAATAGTTTGCTAAAATTGATGATGAATTCAAGTTAAGTTATTGAACATATTTCTTCATGCTTTAATTCTTACGGCCGACAGGATAAAAAAAATGTCAGTCATGTAAGTGTCATACGTGAAACACGCTTGGGCGATCATGTCCCGAAAGAGACATGACTGACTGGGCAGAAGATTATCCCGCAGTAGGTTGCCATTACTTCCTACAGTAGATTGGTTGCCAACCAAGGCTGTAGAACCCAATTTGTTTTATTATTTGACCCATAACTGGAGGGAAGAGACGGATTAATACCTTTCCCAAGGGTATTTGCACGTAAGTGAATGCAATGAATTCAACTGGAATTCGAACTCGGCTCTCCGATTTCTCGTTCCAAGCCGATATCCACTGCACCACAACGCACAAAAATGTACATGCGTAAAATAAAGTCGCCTCGGCGACACATATTAAAAGGCCATACTTCCACAATGTATTGTTTTATAGCGACATAACGATTTTGTTTTACTATAAGTCATATATACAGAAATGAGAAGATTTATACATATTGAGTATGTGGCATTCGTCGGTCTCGAGAGACCCCATGGTTCCGCGCCCCAAGAGTTACGCCTCGACTGCTGATGGCGACACAATACATATTTTGGCCATACAGGTGCACACGAAAGTGTCGGTCTTGATTGCAACGAATACATGTGAAAAAGTTCTTCCCCGGTATCACCGTATTGTTTCCTTTCCTTCGAACTCACTTATCCACGGCTACGAGCCTCCGATTCCATTCTCCAGTCCTCAATGTAAATCGCGTCTTCAGCGTGAATGGTCGATGGTGAATTCTTCCTACCACTCGGTGTCGATCGTACTCATGTCCCTTTTTCAGACGTCCTTGAATCGAAGATTAGGTCGTCCTTGTGCCGGTGGCCAGTTTCTCGTACAGAAATACCTTTGGAATCCTCCTATCACTAAACTGTTGCTTCCTGCATTCTGCCGTCACAGTGAGGTGACTCTGGAGTGTCCTCTCCAGGACGCAGGCCTGGGCTAGGTTTTATGAACGATCGGTGGTTGTCCATGAAGCACATCTCTCCTCTCCACTCCGCCGATGTTGTCCAAGAAAAAGTTAGAGTGCAATACAGTTTAGGCACTGGCATCGTTGCAAAAGTTGTCAGAACAAGGTTGAACATCGAACAGACTTAAGGGCACCGGATTTATCCTCAGGGTTTACTCCCGAAGCCTTTTTATGATCGGGTATGGCTACAAGGCAGCAGAGGTTTAAAATCAGTTTCCTTCTCTTAGATTATCTTTCCGGATTGATGAGTTCAATCTACCCGAATATACACAGGAAAACAAAAAAAGCTGCTCTCCTTTAACCACCATAAAAAACATTTCTGCCAACCATCAGAATGAATGACGATAGTCCCCTAGAATGCAATGCAGTGCATTTCCTTGGATCCACTCTCTCAAATTACATTAAATTGAATGACTATATTAAATCCATAGCTGCATCTTCTGCTAGAAGAGTTGGTTCACTGTGTCGGATCAAGAAATCTTTCTCTTCAGAAAATCCATTTTGCACATTTATAAATCTGCCATTCTTCCGTGCATTGAAAATTGTTGCCATATCAGGTCGGGTGTTTCTGCTATTTATCTCGGGGTTCTCGACAAAATCCAAAGGAGGATCTGCAATATGATCGATCCTGACTTGGCATCTCAACTTCAGTCACTTTCTCACCGACGTGATATGGCTTCTCTCTGTCTTTTCTACAAGTATTTTCATGGCAACTGCTCCAGCGAGCTTTTTTACCTGGTACCCCGACCAGGATGTGCGTTGTGGTGCAGTGGATATCGGCTCGGAACGAAAAATCGGGGAGCCGAATTCGAATTCCAGTTGAATTCGTTGCATTCACTTACGCGCAAATACCCTTGGGAAAGGTATTAATCAGTCTCTTCCCTCCAGTTATGGGTCAAATAATAAAACAAATTGGGTTCTACAGCCTTGGTTGGCAACCAATCTACTGTAGAAAGTAATGGCAACCTACTGCGGGATAATCTTCTGCCCAGTCAGTCATGTCTCTTTCGAGACATGATCGCCCAAGCGTGTATTTACTCGTGCTACCAGATTAGCATCAAGCTTCCACCCTTTAACCATCGAAATAGTTAAACTTCTTGTGCTACCCGTTTGTGGAACTCAATTTCATTTGCTTGTTTCCCTGGGAGCTAAAATCTCCAAAGATTTAATTGCATCTTCAATTGCCATCTTTTATCTATTTAATTCCTATCCATCACTTATCTTTTCTTCGACATCCCTTGTACCTTTTTTTATTCTCTCACTCACTGAAACCCACTGCGCACCTGTGGCATTTCTACCTTGCTTGGGGTGAAATGATTATTAAAAAAATAGATAAGAAGATTTCTCAGCAAATAGACGAAAATGTAATTTTTTATTTCTCTCCCTTTCTCTTAGTAAGTCAAACATTTTATTGCGTTTAATCTACTCCATGTGTTGACTTGTTTAAAAAAAAAAAAAAAAAAAGAAACGTTTGTTATTTAATTTTGTTGCACAGATAACGAAAGAGCTGCGTGAATAGCAGAACGGTCTGTAGACACTTTGAACTTCTACAATTCTCAACGGGAAATGATCAAATATCACATTGTGAAAACACTATTATCGAGAACCTCGCATGTTTATTGATTTTAGGTTGCAGTTAAACTCAGTGTTATTTAGCGATTTCGGATCATTTTATTCACGTGACAAAGATGAGTGACAGTATCTTACCTATAAAAAGGGCACACAGTTATAAAGTAACAGTTTCAAATAATGACTTGCTGATGTTATTATTATTAATACTTATTTAAAATTTTCATTTGGAAATGTTATTATTTTGTATTAATCAATATCTATGAAACATATATATATATATATATATATATATATATATATATAAATTCTTAATAAATGACAAATCCATTTATATATATATATATATATATATATATAGAGAGAGAGAGAGAGAGAGAGAGAGAGAGATGGATTTGTCATTTATTAATATATATATATATATATATATATATATATATATATATATATACGCATCATACTTCGTCTATACCACAACACATTGTTTCATGCACTATGCAGTCAGGTGCTTATTATGACTGTTCCGAAAAATATTCAATAAAATATTCTAATATATGCGTGTACTTACGTGTATATCCATATGTTAATTTTCACACACACATACACACACATATATATATTTGTTGAATTGTCATAATATTTGGCGCCAAAATCGTTATTTTGTCAGTATTTTTTTTTATAAAAGTTATTTTGGCACGTAGGTTTTAATCGTAAAGTGCTCGATATCGGGATGGATGTAGAGCGTTGAAATGTTTAATGCAAAGAATTTGTCATTTTAACAGCAGGTGCATACTGACTTCGAAGTTTCGAGAGGACACCGTTATGATGTCTTTTCTAATAGGGCTTGTATTTTGGGGGGGTGCATCCGTTTTTTTTCTCATCATAACGATGTTCTCAAGAAACTTCGATGTTGGCATAAAACTGCTCAGTTAAAATGCTAAATTCTTTGCATTAAACTTATATTATATAAGCACCTGACTGCATAGTGCATGATAGCAGTAAATAAAATTAAATATTCAACTTTTATTTATTTCTTGATGTTGAGCATTTTAATTTTAAAAAAAACGTTATCGTCCATAAATACATTGGTCAACCATTTTTATTTTTTCCAAAACTTAAACGTGTGTGTGTGTGTGTGTGTGTGTGTGTGTGTGTGTGTGTGTGTGTGTGTGTGTGTGTGTGTGTGTGTGTGTGTTTCTGCAGCACCTACAGAATGTACCTATGGTTTATACTACAACTAGGCTGAACGGGCATTAGTTACCGTTTGGGAGAATGAAGGCACAATCTGGCAGGTTCCGTAATTGAACAACGCCAGTATGCACAAGACCTCGATCTGATGACTTGTCGTTTTGCTCTCTATTGAATGCTTTCAAACATCTATCCAATTTAATTCACAGTTATTCAGGTTATTTTTTAATCTGCGAACGTTTCTATTTTCCTGGGGTTTTTGGGGGGGTTTTTTTTGTTTTTTGTTTTTGTTTTTTGGGGGGGTTTTTTGTGGGGGTACATATTCTTGAATGTTTTTTACCTACTTTAAAAAACAATCTTTCACTATCATCTTTGAAAGATTTATGTCATTACGCCAATAGTGTTTTTTTTTATCTAATAAGGATAATCAAGAAACTATATGATGACATAGAAATTTCGTCATTTACAAGGGTTATCGCAATGTTTAGATTTCAGATGGATATCATTTATAAAAGTAACCGCATTTGGTAATTCATTAACTACAGCATGTCTGTCATACGCAGTTGAGCTATAGAAATATAATGGCGTAAATTTCTATCATCTATAGTTAATGGGTTAATCTCCCATTGATCATGATTCTATACACTCATTCTCTCCTGTTAGGAAAATATTATAAGGCTTTTAATATTCAAATGAGTGCTAATTTCTGTTAGCTTTACGAGTCCTTTGATATAAATATAACAGGCAAGAGAAATTAATGACTTTTTTTATTTGCATTGTCAACTTTGAATGCCTTCCGCAAAACTAAATATAATATTTGATTGATGTCATGTCACTAGAACTTAAAAGTTAGTAAAGCATAAGATACTGTGTTTACAGTTTAGTTTGATTAGTACAATAATAAATGAATTCTTTAAAGCAAGAGTCTAATGAAAACAAAAATTGAAAAGAAACGGTAATGGCAACAACTTCTAAGCTCGTGTTCCATTTTATATATAGGTGTGTGTATTTTGTATTTTGTTTGCTCAAGTATGTGGAACTTTTGAGCAGCCATTGTGACAGTAGAAATATGGAAGTTCGTTTAATTTGTTTGCCGATTATGCAAATGTAAAGATTAGAAAGTAAAAAGATAATTTATTCTTTTCACCATTTGATAAATTCCAATGAAAAAAATCACAAATACATATATGCATTTTATTTATAATTCAACAATAAAATCCATTAATTCCTTAGAAACTACTTTGTTTACGCTTCAGATACGAAAATTAAAAAAAAGTTAGCAAATATGAACATCGAGAAATTCGAACGAGAGATTAAATAGGGTGATTGAACTTTGCTAGACAGTGAAAGACTTCTGTTGGTGAGTAGTTTAAAAGCATGCTCGCTGGAATTAACGGTAGTTCTTCAATAAGTCTTTATAAATAAATAAAATCATGTGCACAGGCTAGTAGATAGATTTACACTAATTTAGAAAGCAGCTATATGAAACTCGTGTATTCAGTAAATATAACATTTAAACTAATAAGGAATATACAGTAGCGGCCATAATATAAGGAACGGAAATAACAAAGACATAAATATGTGTATTACTTAAAAAGTAATGCATGATTAGCAATGAAATTTTTACCGAATAAAGATTAGGGTGTAATGCATAAATATTATACAAAGTTACAAAAATTTACATAATAGTTTTTTTTTAAATAAAGATTAAATGGAACAAAAAAATAAGCTACTGGACAAAAGTTAAGAAACGATCTTGTTAATCACTCCTTCTATAACCCGATTTTTTCGATTATCGATTTTCGATATTTATCGGGGGTACCTCGACACAAAACCTAGCTAAGAACACTCGCAGACACTTATTGTACAATTGTGTAAATTTTCAAGAAAATCGGTTCAGCTGTTTCGGAGTCTATAGGTAACGGACACACACACACACACAAACACACACACACACACACACACAGACAAAGTTCCATTTATAAATAAGTTTAGATACTCCCGAAAGAATCCACCCTCTATCACCCTAATCTAAACCTCTTCGTCTGATGTCAATTGTTATCAATTCTGCATATCCGCATAATATGTACTTCTTACCTCATCCTCTGACGCTCATGAAACATCTACATTCAGTAATCATTTACCTTGAGTGGCTTTTGAATTTTGTAAGAATCCCTAAAAATAAATATCGCATTAAAGAAAACGTATAAGACAAGGATGGGTATTACTTTGCCATTTAAGTAAGAGGAAAGGTATAGTCTGAGAGGAGTATTGTTAGTACCGAAGCAGTTTATTCTGATATTTAACTTGAAACTTTGTTCCATGAAAACGGCTATTTTCTGTTTGGTTTCTGCGATAAGGGTTTATCCTTATTTGCACGAAGACAATTATCACTGCCATTTTTGTTCGTTATCACAACGTTTCGGTTGCTGACCGACCTTCATCAAGTGCATGTCGATCCGGGAAACCTTTAAGATCCCTTTATCCAATCTACAGTGTTAAATTCTGCTTGTTCCGCTGGCCATAAACACCTGTTACTGATGTAAAGTTGTGATAACAACGAAAAAGATGAGGACAAATCGCGTGTAAATAATGTGAATAATGAAAACTGCTATGATCAAAGCAAACCGACTGGAACGTTGTTCAAATCAACAACCATTGACTCAATGAAAGTGCCTCGGGTCAATAGAGAAATTATTGAAGCCGATGGTGGTGGTATGAATCGTTTTGGCCGAGCTAATATTACAGTTTGTTTTTTTATTATTATTATTATTATTATTATTATTATTATTATTATTATTATTATTATTATGTCATTTTTCATCATATTTCGATTTCTGCTTTGGTCTCACTACCAACCAAGTCTGCGGGGAGACCTAAGGCAGGTAGTGGCGTGTTGTTATGGCTCCATTTCATGTTTTCTATCTTCCCTATCATCCTCAGCATTACATAGATAAAGTTTTCCTTAGTGTGTGGGCTGTACTTAATAAGACAATTTTTTGTATGTCTCTTAAGCTGGGGTTTCCAGGGATTCTTTCAATGTGTTGTTTTGTTCCATTTTTTATCATTCCAAGTGCACCTACTATCACTGGCACAACTCTTGTTTTCAATTTCCACATTTTTTCTATTTCAATTTCCAGGTCTTTATATTTTGACAGTTTTTCAAATTCCTTGATTGCTATGTTACAATCCGCTGGACAAGCCATATCAATTAATAGACAAGTTTTCTCCTTCTGGTTTTTAACAATAATGTCTGGCCTGTTTGCTTCAATTTTTCTGTCTGTGTAGATGCTGTAATCCCATAGAATGGTTACATCTTCTATTTCTGTAACCGGTGCCGGGTGATGTTCATACCAGTGTTTGCCTACAGCTTTTCCATAATGTTTGCATATTGCCCAATGTAAATATTGCCCAACTCTATCGTGGCGATTTTTATATTCATTTGGGGCAAGCACAGAACAGCCTGAGATTAGGTGGTCTATTGTTTCTTGGTGTTTATCACAAAACCTGCATTTTGGATCCATATTATTATGCATAATATTTGCCTGAAAGTTTCTCGTGAAAAGACTTTGGTCTTGTGCTGCAAGAATAAAGCCTTCAGTTTCGGACTTTAATCCAGATGCATGTAACCATCGATGAGTATTAACTTTGTCAACATTGGATTTATTGGCACGTACTGGATATTGGCCATGCAGAGGTTTGTCTTGCCAGCGCTGTTTCATCTGTTCAAGAGCTTTATCTTTGGCTTTCATTTTCATATTCTTTGCCGCAATAGTCGGCTCTTGGCTTCCGTTCTGCTTTTCTACAGAATCTACTAACTGTAAATCTTGTTTGAATTTACTGCCTTCTTTTATGATTGAATATTTTTTCTTTCTTTCTTCATGTTGCCTTACTAATTGTAGCATCCAATCCTTTGTTGTTTCTATGTATGCTAGTAAGCCAATAGTTGTTGTCTTGTATGACAATTCCAGCTAAATAAGACCTCTTCCACCTTCTTTACGGGGTATGTATAGACGGTCTACATCAGCCTTTGGATGATGCATCTTATGCTTAGAAAGAAGCTTTCTTGTTTTAGCATCCATTCGCCTGATGTCGTTTAGAGTCCAGTTTAAGATGTTAAAGCTATATTGGACAACTGGGATTGCAAGGCTATTAATGGCCATAACTCTGTTCTGTGAATTTAATTCAGTTTTTAATATCATTCGTAGCCTTCTATAGTACTCTTTACGCACTATTTCTTTCATTTTTTTATGGTGAATGTTTTCGCTCTCATTTACACCTAGGTATTTATAAGCTTCTTCTGGTTTCAATTCTTTTATTGTTACAGCAGGGTCTAGGCTAATTGAGGATGTTTCTTGTATTGATCCACGTAAAACTGTAGCTTTAGCACATTTATTCAAATTAAATTTCATTCCAATGTCTTCGCTGAAGCATTTTACAGTTTGCAGAAGACCTTCCAGCTCATTATCATTCTTAGCATATAACTTTAAGTCATCCATGTAAAATAGATGGCTTATTTTCTTTTGGCCTATTTTATAACCACATTCTGTCTTGTTAAGTTGACTGGTTAGTGCTATTAATGATATGCAGAATAGTAAGGGAGATAAAGAATCTCCTTGAAATATACCTCTTTTGATGTTTATTTCATCAGACTTATAGGTTCCATTTATATGATTGAGGTAAAGGGTTGTTTTCCATATAGACATGCACTGTTTGATGAAATTGATGATGACGGGCGATATCTTGTATATATTTAAAGTATTTAAAATCCAGTCATGTGGCACACTATCGAATGCTTTTCGGTAGTCTATCCAGGCTGTACTAAGATTTTTCTTTGTACTGTAGCAGTTTTCCAGGATCATTTTGTTAATTAGCAATTGGTCTTTACAACCATAACAGCCACGTTTGCACCCTTTTTGTTCAAGCGGTATCATGTCATTTCTTTCTAAGAATAAATATGTTTGTTTTGTTAAAATAGATGTTAATAGTTTATATGTTGTCGGAAGACATGTAATTGGTCTGTAGTTTTTCGGGTTGTTTGTGTCACCATTCTTGGGTAGAAGAAATGTAATTCCTTTTGTCATCCATGCAGGAATTTTAGTGGGATCGTCAACCATTTCTTGGAGTTATTTGGCTATTTTTTTATGTGCTGCATTTAAATAATATAGCCAAAAGTTAGGAATTTTATCTATACCTGGAGTTTTCCAATTGTGTGCTTTTTTTAGTGCAAATTTAACATCATCTTCTGTAATTCCAGACCATGTCTGTTGGGGTTTATTTTTCATTCGTTCTATCTCCTGCGTAATCCAATGTACTTCCTTGCTAGGTTCTTTAGGGCAAGCCCATATCTTTTCCCAGAACTGTGTGACTTTTTCCATTCTGGGGGGTACTGTCACTTCAATTCTTTTTTTACCTATTTCCCTGTAAAATCTCTTTGTATCAGTCTGAAAGATCTTGTTTTGTCTGTAAAATCTTGCTCTTTTTTCATAGCGTCTTATTCTTTGAGCCTTCAGTTGGATTTTTTGCTTTATTTTTTCTTTATTTGATAAGACGTCATTTTCATTCCTGATGTTATATTTTTTTTCGGCTCTTCTTCTTTTCCTAGTTCTTACATTTATTCCTCTACTCAGTTCATCCAGTACTGACAGTTCACTTCTTAGTTGTTCGATTTCTTTTTCGATTTTTCTTTTCCAAGGTGGATCTTCACGTCTGTGTGACTGCCTTGTTTTTATTTTGATGTTTAATTTTCTTGTTGCTGCTGTTGCTGATGCATATATTACTTCGTTAAGATTTGTATTCGGGTCTTCATCCAGTATTGATTTCAGTGCTGCATTGTACAATTTAATAGTTCGGAGGTTTTGTTTTGTTGGTTGGAATTTTGGGAGCTGTTCACGTTCCTCCATTGTAATACTTTGTATTTGACTTAGCTGGTTTTTTATTTCTATCTTGGCTTCCTCTATATTGTTCTTATTTTCCGTCAAATAATTATCTTCGATGTGTTCTGAACTCATTTTATTTTTGTCTTTTAACTGACTCAGACTCAGATCGCACCTTTCCAGCACTTTTAGACTTACATCATTATCTTCGCAGTGATTTGCGTGTTTCACGGTTTCTACATTATGACCTGTGATTTGTTTGATGTTATTACTTTTTATTTCTGGTTCCGGTTCCTTTTCATATTTTGTTGATTCGACTCTTCTTGTTACAATTCTTTTAATTTCGTGAATCTCAGCCTCTGACAGTCGGTTATTACGAATAATGTACCTACGTACATTGGCCAATTTATTTTCGTCAATATACTTTCTATTTGCTTGACCAACTTTTTCACGCCAAATGTCATATGTTTGGCGAGTCATGTTTTTTTGAGGTTTGAGTAACGCTTCATGAAATGCAGTCATAACGACTTTGTACTCCTCACGAGACCATTTTATTTTTTCTTTCTTTAAATATACGGTTGTAGATCTAGCTGGTGAATTTTCAGGACCATCATTAGGATTATCCTGGTTGTGGGGACCTGAAGATACATTCTTTGTGTAGGAGTTTGTTCCTATGGCAGATTTTTCGACCTCAGGTAGGTTCCCTCCTGAAGGACGGGCTCCCTGTTTATCCACTGGAAGAGCCATACTGGACTTTTTATTTCTATTTGTATTTTTCATGTTTTTCCCACGAGTGACGCACGGGTCCAAAAGTCCACCCAAAGTTGCCCGGCACGTTGGGTAACGGTCTTTTACAAACAGGGTCCCGAAGCCTGTAGGGAATCGTTTGTGACCTCATAACGCAGTAGCCATTCACTCCTCGGCACGATTAACACCTTGAGTTGCGGGTTGTTGTTCGGAGTTTTCCTTCTCCTAAATGGGCTGCCAAGCAACATCTGACATAGACGCGATTGGAATTCGAGGAGAAAGACGGCTCACCGAAACAAAGCATCAATATTACTAGAGTAGTTTGTTTAAAAAAAAAAAAAAAAAAATTTATAATATCTTAAGAAAAAAAATCATGTTTATATTAAAACAAAATTTCATATTGAGAAAAGGAAAAATTCAAATAGAGAGATGTTTGTTGAAAAAAAAAAAAAAAATGTAATAATTTGTTCGTCCACTTTATCTTTTATTTTTTCAACAAAGTCGTTGGTCAAAAATAGGATTATCATAATAAGATAAATTAAATAAGTAAATTAAATCAATAAATAAATAAAAATAAATTTATCAATAAATACGTAGACTTTCTATAAAATAATACCATATAAATTGTTTTTCATCGGATTTAATTTATTTTCTTGTTTTGTTTTGTTTTTAAGAAAATTATAATAGTAAAAAAAAAAAAAAATTTTTTTATTATTATTATTATTATTATTATTATTATTATTATGTCATTTTTCATCATATTTCGATTTCTGCTATGGTCTCACTACCAACCAAGTCTGCGGGAAGACCTAAGGCTGGTCGTGGCGTGTTGCTATGGCTCCATTTCATGCTTTTTCTATCTCCCCTATCATCCCTAGCGTTACATAGACAAAGTTCTCCTTAGTGTGTGGGCTGTACTTAACAAGACAATTTTTTTGTATATCTCTTAAACTGGGGTTTCCAGGGATTCTTTCAATGTGTTGTTTTGTTGCATTTTTTTATCATTCCAAGTGCACCTACTATCATTGGCACGATTCTTGTTTTCAATTTCCACATTTTTTCTATTTCAATTTCCAGGTCTTTATATTTTGACAGTTTTTCAAATTTCTTGGTTGCTATGTTACAATCCGCTGGACAAGCCATATCAATTAATAGACAAGTTTTTTCTTTCTGGTTTTTAACAATAATGTCCAGCCTATTTGCTTCAATTTTTCTGTCTGTGTAGATGGTGCAATCCCATAGAATGGTGACATCTTCTATTTCTGTAACCGGTGCTGGGTGATGTTCATACCAGTGTTTGTTTACAAATTTTCCATAGCGTTTGCACATTGTCCAATGTAAATATTGCCCCACTCTATCGTGGCGATTTTTATATTCATTTGAGGCAAGTACAGAACTGTTGAAATTATCAATAACTGTCAGTCAGTTAAAGGTTATCTCTCTTTCTCTTTTAGAATTTCTGTAGGGATTCTCTCCCTTTACCTAACTCTTCCCTCTTCTTCTAATGTAAATAAAGGCTCGCTTTGTGCGTGCGTCTGTCCGCTCTAAAACAAATGTCTCTGTCATTATTTTTACGACAATAAGTATGCAACACAGTTGAAGCTCCTTTATACGAGGTATGTGAAGCTATGTTTCATTTTTAATAATTACCTAACAAAGGTTATGGACCCAGTCTACGTCAACGTCTTGGAGATATTTGTCCATGTCCACGTGTGAACTTTTTTTGTTTTATCCCGTTCGGCCATCTTGAATTTTTTTTTTTTTTTGTATTGAAAGTTTTTGTGTTGCTTGTATAAAGTACAATGGCAATGGAAACAAAACTTAGTAACCTGGTACCACTAAATGGTACAAATTATAATACTTGGAAGGTTCAGTGTAAAATGGCTTTAATTAGGGATGGTTTATGGAACATTGTTAACGAAACGGAGATAGTTCCTGATAAACGAACAGATTCTGCATCACACGTAAAATATTTATCAAGAAGGGACCGTGCATTAGCGACGATTGTACTGTCGGTGGAAACTTCACTGCTATATTTAATTGGAGACCCTGACGACCCCGCAGTAGTGTGGAAAAAATTAGCTGACCAATTTCAAAAGAAAACTTGGGCAAATAAATTAGCGTTGAGGAGAAAATTATATTCTCTTAAACTAAAAGACGGCGATTCTGTTCATGAACACATTAAAACTATGATGGAAATATTTTATGAATTAGCAGTCATTGGCGATTCTATTGACGAGGAAGATAGAGGTGTTCATCTTCTGGCTACACTTCCAGACTCTTATAATATGTTGGTGACGGCACTCGAAGCAAGTCAGGATGTTCCTAAATGGGTGTTAGTGACTGAGCGATTGCTGCATGAAGAAACCAAGATCAAAGAGAAGGAAATAAATGGTGCTGAATTGAAAGCCATGGCATCAAAACATCATGTCAACAAAAGGGGACCCAAATGTTATTACTGTGAAAAAAACGTGACTGTCGTTTACTTGATACAAAAGAGAATGTTAAGTCGAACCATCCGAAAAGGAAAGTTTTCTTCACTAAGAAAATAAAGGATGACTCAAGTGATTCTAGTGATGACATTGTTGGACTTCTCACACATCATGCGTTGTTGTCAAATAATAAGAAGAGTAACTGGATTGTTGATTCTGAAGCTACATGTCACATGTGTTACGATGTTGAAAAATTTATTAATTTCAGAAACTTGGATGTAGCAGAGGAAATAACCCTTGGCGATGGATTTTCAGTTGAGGCATTAGGTATAGGTACAATAGAACTTAAAGTGAGTTTACCAAATGGCAAATACCAAAGATGCAGGCTTTATGAAACTCTATATGTTCCTAAATTGTCTTATAATTTATTAAGTGTGTCTAGAGCCACTAAATCTGGAAAGACATGCCTATTTTCTGAATCAAGTTGTCAAATTCTGGATGACAAGCAGAAAGTGGTGGCAACAGGTTCAAAAATTGGTAACATATACTATTTAAACTGCAGTGAAGTATATGGAGAAGCCCATTCAGCAAACTCCTGCCTAAGTAGTAACACAAAGGAGGTGATTTGGCATAGACGTTTTGGCCACCTTGGAGAAAAGAATTTACAGAAACTAGTAAAAGATGAACTAGTAACTGGCCTTGACTATGATGTAACCAAGGATATCAACTTATGTGAGCCATGTTTGGATGGAAAACATCATCGTTCCTCATTTCCAAAATCTGGTGGAAAGCGAGCTACTCAACTTCTCGGAATTGTGCATAGCGATGTTTGTGGAAGGATAGAGGCAAAATCGCTTGGTGGAGCAGAATAGTTTGTAACATTTATTGATGATAAATCAAGATTTGTATGGATATACGTGCTCAAACACAAGAGAGATGTTTTTAAAAAGTTCATGGAATGGAAAACCATGGTGGAAAATTTCACAGGACATAATATTAAGACCCTACGCACTGATAATGGTGGGGAGTACACTTCAAGAGAATTTGAAGATTACTTAAAGGAAGGCATTCGACATGAATATACTATTCCTAAAACCCCAGAGCAAAATGGAGTAGCTGAAAGAATGAATCGAACATTAGTAGAAACAGTGCGGGCAATGTTGTCAGATGCAAAACTGCCTAAGAAATTTTGGGCAGAAGCTTTATCCACAGCTTCATATATTCGAAACCGGAGCCCAACAAATTCTGTGAAAGGTATGACACCCTATGAAGTATTGAAGGGGCATAAACCCAATGTAAAACATTTACGCATCTTTGGGTGTGATGCTTTTGTCCATGTACCAAAGGATGAAAGGTTTAAAATGGATTCTAAGTCCAAGAAGAGCATATTTCTTGGTTATGGCATTAGTGTAAAGGGTTATAGACTTTATGACACCAGAAAGTCTAGAGTATTTCATAGCAGGGATGTGATCTTCAATGAATCAGGCTCCATAACTGACGAAGAGGAAAAAGAAGTAGTGAAGCCACCTCCAGTTGAAATCGAATACCAGGAGAGCTCCGAGGATAATGACAACTTGCAGGAGGGACCGGGACTCCGAAGATCACCAAGGACTAAGAAGGCTCCAGACCAGTACGGTGAATGGGTTTATATGGCCCATAATTTAAGTGATCCACTGACAATGGAAGAAGCACTCTCCAGTCCTGAGAGGAATGAGTGGATGAAAGCAATGGAACGTGAAATTTCTTCCTTGCATACTAACAAAGTATGGGATCTCACCGAGTTGCCGAGTGAACGAAAAGCTATTGGTAGCAAATGGGTTTTTAAACGCAAGTACGATGCTGACGGAAAAATGGAACAGTATAAAGCTCGACTGGTAGCCCAAGGTTTTCTTCAGAAGCAAGGTATTGATTATGACGAGACCTTTTGCCCAGTTGTGAGATTTGAATCAGTGCGAACTGCTGTTGCGTTAGCAGCACAGAATGACCTGAAGCTACATCAGTTGGACATCACCACTGCATTCTTAAATGGTAAGCTAAAGGAGGAGATCTACATGAAGCAGCCAGAGGAATTTGTAGTTGAAGGCAAGGAACATCTTGTCTGCAAACTGCAGCGAAGCATTTATGGCTTAAAGCAGTCACCAAAATGTTGGAATGAAGTGCTTGATTGTCAACTAAAAAAGATGAACTTCAAGCAGTTGGAGAACGATCCCTATATTTACATACAATCCTCTGGAGGAGAAATATTCATCACTGCAGTTTATGTTGATGATATAATTGTGGGAAGCAAATCCCAGAATCAAATTCATGATTTTGTAAAGAATATTTCAAAATTTTTCAAAATCAAGGATTTGGGAAGACTAAAACACTTTTTAGGTGTTAAAGTTGTTTATCCCGAACCAGGGAAAATATGGATTGGACAACCTACATATACAGCAGAAGTTTTAAGAAAATTTAAAATGGAAAACTCCAAACCGGTATCAACCCCAATTGATGTTGGAGTAAAATTAACAAAGGCAACTGAAGTGAGCAAGCTGGTCAACAAAGAGTTGTACCAATCAGCCGTTGGAAGCTTACTGTATCTGTCAACAAGGACACGACCTGACATTGCATATGCTGTTGGCAATGTTGCAAGATTCTGCTCTCAGCCTACAATGGAACACTGGAAGTGCGTTAAACATGTTTTCCGTTATCTAAATGGTACTCAAGGGTATGGTCTATTGTATGACAAGGAAAAAACCTCTAACCTCCTGGGATATTCAGATGCAGACTGGGCTGGTAATTTAGATGATCGCAGATCGACATCTGGTTACTTGTTTAAATTAAGTGGAGCAGCTGTCAGCTGGAGAAGCAAAAGACAAACCTGTGTTGCATTATCAACAACTAAAGCTGAATACATGGCATTGGCAAGTGGGGCACAAGAGGCTGTTTGGATGCAGCGCCTTCAGGCTGCCTTATCAGGATCACCAGTTTCCCAGACACTGATCTACGAAGATAACCAGTCAACAATGTGTATGGCAAAGAACCCACAGCATCATGGAAGGGCCAAACATGTTGACATTAAGTTCCACTATATCCGAGAACAGGTGGAAAAGAAGACAGTCAAGTTGGAGTACTGTCTGAGCAAAGAAATGGTAGCGGATATTCTAACAAAAGGACTTGTGAGCTCACAGTTTGTGAAGCTCAGGGACCTGTTAGGTCTTAAAGAACTGATTATTTAGACTGTCAGCAATTGAGGAGGAGTGTTGAAATTATCAATAACTGTCAGTCAGTTAAAGGTTATCTCTCTTTCTCTTTTAGAATTTCTGTAGAGATTCTCTCCCTTTACCTAACTCTTCCCTCTTCTTCTAATGTAAATAAAGGCTC
This sequence comes from Ascarosepion bandense, assembly GCA_037127315.1. Classification (NCBI taxonomy): domain Eukaryota; kingdom Metazoa; phylum Mollusca; class Cephalopoda; order Sepiida; family Sepiidae; genus Ascarosepion; species Ascarosepion bandense. The sequence goes on along the minus strand of JBBBDQ010000143.1, from coordinate 2,126,534 downwards.
GCTTTGTGCGTGCGTCTGTCCGCTCTAAAACAAATGTCTCTGTCATTATTTTTACAATAAGTATGCAACACAGTTGAAGCTCCTTTATACGAGGTATGTGAAGCTATGTTTCATTTTTAATAATTACCTAACAAGAACAGCCTGAGATTAGATGGTCTATTGTTTCTTGGTGTTTATCACAAAACCTGCATTTTGGATCCATATTATTTTGTATAATATTTACCTGAGAGTTTCTAATACTTCGGTGTTCTACTTTATCTTTTCCCTAGAAAGACAAGCAAAGCTAAACTGTTCAAGTAACACGTAACAGCAGTTTGTTTTTAGAACCAATTTATTGAGCGTCATAAATAATAAGCACAATGTTTCCAGTAAATGTCAAGCAATCAAGTCATGAAAGTCACAAAGTACATCCATCAAGTTTGGCTTTGCACCTTATGTCAAGCAACAACTGAAGTAACATTTTATTATATTTGTATTCATTGTGTTTTCAAACTAGCAGTAACTGGTGGCTTTCATTTGGGAATTAAATGACAAAAGTATTTCAGCTGATGTTAGTGATGCTGTCGTTTCAATGTTTTGAATTCTTCCTCAGATTTCCAGTTCTTCCAATATCTTTGAAAAACTCTTCTTAACTGTCTCAAAAATGTCACCTTTGCATTGAACGAGATTTTAGTTCTCCCGAAACATTTATGATAGCTAGATCTGATCTTCGTTGTTACAATATTTGTCATTGTTATCCGCTTTTATTTACTAAGTTTGGTTAGTTTGGCACAAGGCCACATATATGGTACACATAGTGAGCAATCGAACTTATTACTCAGGCGTAATGCAGACTAACTCGTTAAGCATTAATTCACAATGAGATTCCCTATTTACTCAGATTAGTTTAATTTAGCACAAGGATCAAGTGTCTATGCCAGTGAGATTTGAACTCACAACTCATGGTCAAGAAGTAGGTTTTCAGAACTATATTTTTAAAAAAAATGTTAAAAAATGTTCGAAAATATGAAGCACCCTGTGAGGCTACACTGTCGACTAGTTTTGCTAGTTAAGCAATATTTTCTGTTTGTTATTAAAGGCGCTCGAGGTTCATAATGAAATCCAAATCTATATCAACAGTAGCGATTGGGAAACTCTGAAAGTTGGTAGGGGAGGAGCAAATTCAAACAGCGTCTTCATTTTCATACTACACCACTTTCGTATACATAACCTAGGAATGAGTTTGCTGAGTATAAATATGTTACTTCACTAAATTAAACGTAATAATTTTTCATTCATAGTAGTGAAGTTCTACTCTATTCTTGTCCTCTTTTCCAGTCTCAAGCTGTTGCAACACAAAAGAGGTTAATTTCAAAACCAAAGTGTTAACGTCAATACTAGCAGAAAAGTGATTTTTCTGTCCCGATTTTTTGAAAAAGTGAAAAAAGAAAACGCAGATGGGGAAAATGCTGAAGATCAAATCTTATCAAAATCAGAGACTGAACAGTTTCACAAATTTTTCAAGCTTGTAAAAGTGGGGGAGGCAGCAAAATTTCGTGGGGGAGAGTAGGATTAGCCCCTTCTGGAACCCCCGTAGAATAGCCACTGTACATCAATACACCTATGCCGCTTGACAATAAACAACTCTTCATACTTTGTATATTATACAATATTGACTATTAAAAAGGATTCCAAATATCAGAAGCTTTAACCAGAAAGTAAACAAAAAATCTTCAACGTTAGATGTGCGTTTTTAAATGTTTTCAACAACTGACGATACATTTAACCAATGACGTAACTTGCTTATTATCACATGCCAATGACGTCAGTACCAAGTATACCCACCACCTAGAATTTTAAATGCATTGGAATATGGGACAGACATATTTACATCAGCATGGGATTTGAAAATGAGCTGAACCACGGTTGAAAGTGCACGATCACAAACATTCACACAATATTTACTCACTGTACCTAAACATACGCTCTCTTGAACGCAAAAAAGAATAGTTAATTAAACAAATAAAAACAATGCTTGTCATTTGTTTTTAACACAATATCTATTTTAAAAAATGTTGCCTAAATTAGAATGCGTTTGAGACAATCTTGAACATTTTCTCCTTTAATATATTTCGCCGATGAAACAGCATCATCAGAAAAAGTATTTTATTTCACAAAAGCAGTATCACCATTGGAAAGACAAAATGTAATTCACGTTAAGCGGCTTGATCTTCGCTTCGGTTGTATCGTTATAGAAATTAGATGTTAATTGATGTCAAGTCAGTTTTTCATTTATTTACATTTTTTACTTTAATTTTTTTTATCGTGGCTTATGAATTATTTCAAAATAAATTTAGTAAGAATAGATGAATGAAAATATCCCGATCGTATCTTAATAGTAGCGAACTCGTAGATCATAGCAATTTCAATGCATTTTTGCCTGATTAAATTATATTTATATTTTTTTATAAAAACGGTATTTTCAAGGTTTGACCTTATATTATATTGTAAAAAGGACCGAGGTACCTTGTCATGTGCTTTCTGCTCGTCCATAATCGCTCCAGATGTATACGTGGCGACACAACAAGGTATTAGAGGTGATCATGGATTTAATAAGAACACAATGTGAGACAGCAAACCAACAGCTTGTGGCAGCCAAGGAGACTAAGATCAGATTTCATAAGAAGGGTGAATGCCCTGCAAAGAAAAAACAAACAGCCCCGAATATGAAGCTGCTGAGCGGAGCCAGTGATTGGGAGGTTTCAGTAGACCTAATGACGTCTCTAAAATTTCCAATACACATCACACAGACAAACAAGCGTCCCGACCTCGTATTGTGGTCAGACTCAAAAAAGATTGTCTTCCTAATAGAGTTAACAGTCCCTTGGGAAGAGAACAGAGTAGAGGCGCACGAGCTAAAGAAAAACCGATACGAGTCACTGCGTGCCGAATGTGTGGACAATGGTTGGAGGTGTAACGTGATGCCTATTGAGGTTGGGTGTCGTGAGTTTCTGGGATATTCACATATTTCTTTCCTTTCTAAAATAGGCTTCAGGGGTGGCGGTCCCGCCATAGCCACCGAAACCGTGACATCACCCCTGGTCGGCGGCTGATGAAGACAGGGTATTGCACGTGCTAACACACGTTGTATGTTACAAACTGTTTACAATAAAGAGTACGATGAGTAAATTGTCGCCATTTTAAGTTTTTTTTTTTAATTTTTCGTATGTGCGTTGTTTGCTTTTCATTTTATCGACTGCCCGGAATATTAAGGTCAGCTGAGCGCCGTATGTGAGAAAAAGATTACTATGATGCAATTCACACCGCCAAAAATTTAGAAACAGGATGCTGTACTGCTTGGAATTCGCGCCGGAAGCTCTAATACAAACATTTCAGTGTGTTTGAATGTCAATCTGAAGTCAGTGCAGGGGATTCGGAAAGATTTGGGTGATAGCCATTCAACATCATGGTGGTTGGAGTGATCACTAGTGATGGCGACATTATGCCTGCATTCAACTTCCCACGCGACTTTAAACTCAAAACAGAGCCCTACATCAAGTGCCTTGAGGAGATAGTGTTGCTCTAGATCAGGAGGTTGGCTGCTGGAAGACCCTATGTCTGGCAACAGGATTCTGCACCATGCCACATAAGCAAAAGCACCCAGACATTGCTGTCAGATAATTTCCGTGACCACATCAGCCCTTACATATGGCTACCTAACTTTCCAGGCTGAAACAGTTTTGATTATTATGTGTAAGGCGCAGTTGAGCGAGAGACCAACAAAACTTCTCGTAACACCAAAGATGAACTGAAGGCAAGGATTATGGCAGCATTCACCAACATAATCAAGGAGACCGTCCAGGAGAAATGCAGGAGATTCCGAAGTCGTCTGGAGGCCGTGGTTGAAGCCATTGGTGACTTTATTGAATAAATGTACTCTTTTAGTATTCCAAAATATTTTTATGTAATTTTGGTAAATATGTTAAAATGAGATGTCAGTTTTATTTTCATTTTTGCGTCATTTAGACGATAATTTATCCATCGCACCTTGCATATCACTAAAACCAATCATTTGTCATTTGTTTGAAGATATGGACTTATCGGCCATAGTTATCAATGAAACAGTTTATATAACAATTTAGTACTATTTTAATTGACTGGTCCGTTGGGAAAAATTAAGGGAAAAATTTAAGGATTTGCATTCCTGGGGGCATAACATTTCTCAGAATCAAGAATGTTGGGGTTTTTTTTTATCCTTTTAGGATATGGGGCCCTGTTCATAATCTGAATACAGTGTTAAATCGACCCCTGATTCTTAAAGAGTTATCTGTACTTTGATTTTATTTACAAACATCAAGTGTGAAATTGAGTTTACGTTATTGATAACTGCTTAGTATTGGGCAAAAAAAGACATCATCAGCCATGCTTACGGCCATATCACGTTAAAACATCGGTTTTTATCCGACTACTGAAATTAAGTAACGATGAGCCTGGTCAGTATCTAGATGAGTAACCACTTCAAAATAGGAAGTAAGGTTTGATATGAGGTTGTTGTAATGGATAACGACTCGGAATTGTAAATTATAAAGAGCCGAGTTCCAATTCCAGTTGGGTTCATTATATTCACTTACGCGCAAATAACCATGGCAAAGTTATGAGCCCACCTCCCCTCCCCAGCTATGTATTAATTCGTAGAACTTGTATCAATAAATCATTATCTCAAAACCAAGACCAAAATTTCTTGTAATCTAAAAATATCTTCTGGCTTTACATAATCTGTAGTCACAAAAAAAACAAATCAAACAGTGATCAGTGATCAGTCTTACGCAGTTATCAATGATGTTAGGACCGTTTCAAACTTGACATTTTTGTATTATTTACATTGTTCGGGCTGTTGTCCTCATATTTATTGTCATATTCACGACATTTCGGTCGTTGTACGCTCCGACCTTCTTCATGAAGATGAAAATAACAGTCCGAACAATGTAAATAATATAAATACCCCATTTCAGAAAAAGACAAATATTAACATTGATAAATAAATACAAAGTATATATAACTCTTTAAGAAACCAAGGATCGATTTAAAAATCGATCAAAGAAGTATTCGTCACCGAAGCGACAAACGACTTTCCCTATTTACACTCGAATTTGCCTACAACTCGACTTCTTGATTAATAAAAGCGTCAAAGCTACCTGGCTCTAAGCATAGCTCTGTTCTAATTCTACAATAGATTAACGATTATTTTTACCGCTACAAGAAAAACAAATAAACATCTTCCCTTGTAAATACTTTTTCTTTTCTTTTTTCTGTAAACGATATTTTGTTCTCCAAAGTCACTGATCCACCAACGAACAGCATCTGCAAATATATATCAACATTCAAAGATACAACTCTATGTTATCCAACAGCAACTGAACACGTCACTGTAACAACAACGTAGTAGACAAACACGCGGTGAGGCGTCCTATATACTGTCTAAAACAAATCTCAGTAGCAGCGTAAATAGTGAGAATCGAACTCGCTGTATAAGTAGCTTTGATATGCAAGAAGAGCTTAATTTACCATCAAGCCACTGTAGATGCCTACCGGCAAAATTATCGATTATCTGCAAATTCAAGAGTTATTTTTCTACCAGAAAATCTAGTGATATCATCCATAAAATTGCTACATTGTGTACTTTTCAGGTATATTCAATTACAAACTCATGTCAAGTTCTGTGATGACCAGATTTTACCCTTTACTGAATTGATTATTTTAGAATGAAAGCTGATACAATACAACGAGAATAGAGAGCGTATATATATATATATATATATATATATTACGGAAATTAACGAAGATTAACGAAATTGGTTATAAACAACCGACAATTTGAAATGATTTGTTTGATTTAAGTAGATATTCTGTTTATAATCAAGCAGTATTAAATATTTATTTCTACCAGCCTGATTATATACGATAAATTTTTATTACGAAAATGTGTGCTTTCGGCGGAATTCGAACCCTGTCCATATAACAAAAATTTATCGTATATAATCAGGCCAGTAGAAATAAATATATAATACTGTTTGATTATAAACAGAATATCTACTTAAATACGATTATCGATCAAAAATAATGTTCAAACAAACCATTTCAAATTGTCGGTTGTTTATAACTAGTTTCGTTAATTTCCGTAACATGTTTACATTTGTTGAGATTACGATACATTTCAGAGCAGATATGGTTATTACGATGAATCGAAAATTATCTTATAGGCTTAATTTGAGTTTCGTGGTCGATAGGTCTAAGACGCGCCAGAGCACTTGGTGGCTTCTCCTATGTGGATAGGGGTCGCAGGTTCGAATCCTGCCGAAATGCACACATTTTCGTAACAAAAATGTATCGTTTATAATCAGGCCGGTAGAAGTAAATATATTATACTGTCTGATTATAAACAGGATATCTACTTAGATACGAGTATCGATCAAAATAATTTCATATACATATATATTCAGGTTTGATTGAAAACCGAAGAAAGTCCTTTCTTTATGATTTTTTTTTTGTTTCCGAGTAAAAACTGATCCAGTATTTACTGAATGCTTTCAGTTTTTATAAGCCTAATATAAAAAGGTTTATTTTTGTGTTGATATGATTGTGTCACAGTATTTTCTTTTGGTAGGTTTTGAGTATCGCGCTTCACGCATCAGTTTGTGATTATATGATGCAACAAATGTATATATGTCCCCAACACGTCATCAAGTTGATTAAGTGATGATCACATGGAGGCTTCTGTCGATGTTGGAGGCATTATATGCCTGAGCCGATAAATGCAGAGTACGGTGTTAAGCACTTTGTTTCCATCTTCTTCTCTGTGGTTCTTATGGACGCCTTTCAAGAATTGTAACCAAGGTATGTATTTTCCATATTGCAGTACATATAAGCTTTTCAACATACGACGCTTTGTTTCTAAAAAATTAATTTAAACGTGCTACTAGATTGTCAGCTATGTCTCACTGCTTTACTGTTGATCTAAGTAAATTCAACTGTCATTTCTACTGTAAAAGATCGTTTTTTCTCGCACTTCCCAGCTACAATAACGAAAAAATGTTTGTGTACAACATTAAGTACATTTTATTAACATTAAGTTTATTTTTAGAAAACTTCTTTTACCTTTTTCAGAAGTTGTGAAAATCAATTTTCCTAGACATGAGGTGCTGACTTTTGTAATTTGGTGTAATTACATTCTTCTTCTTCTATGTGCCTTGTCCCTTCAGGACGTAGGCAATCATGCCTTCTACTTTTCCCTATCCCTGGTGGCTCTGAGCACGCCTTCTCCTGTTACACCATGCAATCCTCGTTCCGTCATCCACCTAATTAGGTCCTTCAAATATGTTATCCGTTGCTTTCCCCTGTCTCTTTTTCCTTCTATCTGGCCTGTTAGCATCAGATTCTCCAAGCCCTCCTTCCTCATTGCTTGTCCCAGGAACTTCAGCTGTCTCTTCCTGATGCTCAGTATTAATTTCCTTTTTGTTTCCCTCATTTTCAAGACCTCATCATTGCTCACATGCTCGATCCATGATATTCGCAGCATCCTTCTGTTACCTTCAGTTAAAGATTCTTGCATAAAGACTTTTACTTGAAAGAAATCGTATTGCTAAAAAAGAAAAAAGTATTTAATGGTAATCTTGTTAGCAGGGTTGTTCGTGGCAAAGTTTTAACACATCACTCAGTAAGTCCCAGGCCATTAATAAAAACTCCATATGATTTTTATAAAGTACTAACCTTCAAATGGCACGTGACAAAATTTGAGCCCAATCGGATTATTAGTTTACAAATTACAGTTATTTAAGTGAAACTAATGTTGCAAATTTTCAAAAAAAAAATGGAAAAAAAAAATGGTGTGTTGATAAAGCATAGCTTTCTGATGGGTGAAAATACTGTTCAAGCAAAGCAATGACATGATAAATCTTATTCGGACTCTACTCTGTCGGAAACAATAGTTAAGTAGTGGTATGCTGACTTTAAACGCAGTCCTACAGACACAAATGATGCTGAACGCTTAGGTCGCCCAAAATCGGCAGTTGTCCCATAAAACACCAAAAAACATCCACAAACGTATCAGAAATCACCATTTTACATGAATATTTGTCAATGAGAAAGCTGTGTTTAAAGTGAATGCCACGTTTGCTCACAGTCGATCAAAAACAACAACGCATCGACGATTCAGAGCGTAGTTTGCAACTGTTTCAACGCAACAAGAAGGAGTCTTGCTTAAATATGTGACACTGGATGAAACATGGATCCACCACTTCACTTCGGAGTCAAATTGGCAGTCAGCTGAGTGGGCAGCAGCAGGTGAAAGCCGTCTAAAGCGACCAAAGATGCAAACATCACCAGGCAAGGCTTTGGCCTCCGTATTTTGTTATGCGCAAGGTATTTTGCTCATCAATTACCTTGAGAAAGAAAGAACTATCAATACCGAATATTACATAGCATTATTGGTGCGTTTGAAGGAAGAAATACCAAAAAATGGCCACAAATGAAGAAGAAAAAAGTGATCTTTCACCAAGACAAAGCATCGTGTCACAAGTCGATCGCAACGATGTCAAAACTACATGAATTGCACTTTTTCTTCAGATCTGGTCCCCAGGGACTGTTTGCAGACCTCAAAAGAATGCTGAAGGGAAAGAGATTCGGCTTCAATGAAGAAGTGATATCGGACAATGAGGTGTATTTTGAGGCCAAAGATAAATCGTTCTACTATAACAATATTTTGGAACGGCGATAATTAATTTTATTAATTAATTAATTAATAACCAAAATCTTCTAATTGCTATTATAGATCATAAGAGAACATACTAAGAGAAATTTTCTTTATCCTACGAATATGAGCAAAGGAAAACGGAGGTGATTAATTTTATTAACTAATTATTAATTGTAGCTGGAAAATCTTTATCTTTAAAAAGAAAGCAGGGACGAAAAATAACACCTCGTATTTCTCTATTATTGTAAACCCGGAAAGAAGAAGAAAGAAAGAAAGAAAAGAGAAATGGATTTGTTTTCAAGCCAGAAACAATAGATATCGGTTTCAGTCACCCCAAAGAAAGCTAAACATAAAGGAAAGATAAATTTATTTGTTATTGTTTCTTGGTAAAGGAAAGGGAAATTTCATTTTGGGTCCGAATGTCTGGCTGGCATGACTCGTAAAAAAAAAATTAAAGATAACAAATGTTTTGATTCCAAGTCAAAGTACTTAGAGAAAAAGTGTTTTCACTGACATCAGGGTAAAACTGATAAGGCATTCTTGTCACTTGAAAATATAGGTGACTCAGAGAATGGATATTAAAAACAGGTGCGAAGAAATTATTATTTGGGTAACAATGTCAATGGACCCTTGTCAACTTGTTTTGGGAGAAGACAGTTCAAAAAGGTTAATGCCTATTGTTTTAAGAAAAAAAAATCCCCGAAATTGTTTCGTGAGAACGAAAAATTTTGAGAAAGGAAATTCGGTTAAGTCCAGCCCAGAAAAGGGGCATGGGGAGATGACGTTATAAGATCGAGAAAGATTCCATTGGTCCTGTGAACAAGCCCCGAAAGGGGGAGACGACTAACAATTGACGTCATGGAAAGAAAACTAATCCCATTGGTTAAACCACAGGCAACAACGAGTAGCAGCTAACCTCAGGATTTTATTGGTTGCCGAGACGGGGGGATTAGACACCCAGCAACCGTCGGCCCCACAGCATGGCATGTGCATAAATACAGGGTCCCGAGGGACCAAAATCAGTTGGTGCGGAGTTGGCGTGAAGAAGGTTCCGGAGTGCAGTTGAAGTTCAGTTTCAATTACCGGCTTAAAAATGTAACGACGAAGATAGGCGCCAGAAGAGAATTTACAGAATTTTTCAGTAGTTGCAGCTCGAGTGGCAGAAAGTTCAATTTCAGAAACGTAATGACCAAAGACAGTTCCCAACCGAAGAAGTAAAGAGACAGAGAGATGATTGCCATGCCGTTGGGTGCCGACCGTAGAGAAGCCTGTCACCAATCAACCAACCACCGTTAAGAGACAGATAAGAAGAGAATTTTCAGACAAGTCTGAAATTGCTAACTGAAAGAGAATAACCCAGCACTTCGGCAATTTCCGTAACATTCCGGAAAACAAGCAACAAGTTGACTAGACTTATAAAACGAACTTAGACTTCTGTTTGAAGCAGCGAGCTGCGGCCAGCCAGATTCCTTGTTATTACTTAGGAGAATAATTCGATTTACCTAAGAAACGCCCGTTCCGCTACCAGTTAATAGAAGCAGGGATGGGAAATTATTCAAGAAACTATTATGTATAATTTGTATATAAAGATGTTATTTCACAACACTTCAGACGTCGGTCCACTTATTTCCTTTGATGTTACATTTCTTTCTTTTATTACTCAATTGTGTGCACACTTCCCGGCTTGGTTTAGTTCGGCAGAGAGACAGCTAGTGAAAAAATCACGTGACTGCCTTGTGATTAATTAACACAACGTGGGACAGGGGAGAAAACCGTGACAGAATCAATATACGACCAGTTGGCTGAATCGAGACCAACAGCGACCGGCTGGGTAGTGGCATACTACAAAAAAAGCATCGAATTGTTAGAAAAGCGTTGGAATCAGTTTATCACCCTAGAAGGAAACTATGTTGATGAAAAAGGTCGAATTTCGCCTAAAAGTTGCTTTATTAGTTATGCTCGGGATTTAATGATTGATGTGTTAAGATTGATACTCAGTTTCTGCTCAAATAAGATTGACTACATTTAACCTGGTACAGTTCTGAAAAAGCAATAACAATTTATATATTGCAGAAGGCGCAACTCGAAATTTTAACACAGTCAGAGTCAGCCGTTGCAATTTGATAACTGGATTCCGCATATCTTATTCCATATGTGACGCAGAGGAAGGTCATGAAATCAAATGTGTAGGTCACTTCCTGGCAAGCTGAGGTCCATCTTAAACAAATTCATGCCATCGGGACTTTCTTCTACTCTGATTTTCTGGGCACTTCGGCGTGGTGTAATGGTTAGCAAGCTTGTCTCGCTAAAACCTGTTACAACTGAGTAGTGAGTTCGGTCCTCACTGAGTACCCCATACTTTCGGCCCTTAGAAAATCTTCTACTCTGATTTTCTTACACCTCAACCCAATTCTTGCAATGCCACACGGCGATAAGGAAGGGAATTTTTTCTGTTAATTCCCCCCCAAATAATGTGAAGTTACTTATCCCAAGTATAAATTCATCCCAAGAAATTATAAATTTTAAATCAAAGTTTGCTTGTTTTTGTTTTTATTAAATTTTTATCACTCTTGAAATTATAAATCAAAATTTGTTTAGTTTGCCTCACAACAACCATCAGAATGAAAAATTACCAAAAAAAAACAGGGAGTTATTCACATTTCGTAAGTGCATTCGAGCTACTTACAAGGAAATTTTTACAAATTAAAAAAAAATCTGTTTTTTGACTTGTTTATCGGCGTAGGCACTAACGAAGATCCTCACACTTAGAAATAGCCCACATATGCCGCCCACATTTGGGGCAATTGGAGTGCAATGGAAGAGCCTCGCTCTGGGATAATTTGGTGTGAATTTTAACAAAAATATATATTTTTTTTTTATTTTGAGGAGATCAACAAAAAAGATCCGGGAATTTATGAAGGGAATAGATTTTGGTGAAACGGGCATCGACTCGTCCTGAATATGCACGTTATTCAATGTCATCATAAAGGAAGCGATCAGCAAAGTAAAAATTGAATTCCTGGATGCGAGATAAAACTCGCGACGGCTATTAAGTAAGATTTTTTTAATGGAAGAACTGAATTAAATTTCCTAAACAACAATTACAAAATTAATATCATGTACGAATACAAAAGGATGAAAATAAATCAATGAAGATGGCAATATTTATTAAATTTGTAGGAGCAGATCGAAATTAATTAACTTCATGAAATAAAATTTAAAAAAAACAATAGATGTACAGATCTAACAAAGGGAGAGAGAGTCAAACACATACACACATTTAAAAGGTTCAAAATTCCTGGTACCTGAAGAAGACCGAAATGGCCGAAACGTCATTCGTATTCTTTCTTTTTAATTTTTATTAAGAATTTTTTTTAAACAGATTTTCGACTTCTCTCTCTCTACGGGCATTATTTTTTGCTTTCTATTTCTTTTTGCTGTATTCTAAATGTTTAATACCGGCTTCCCCAGTCCAGTCTACATCTTCAGTCGACCATGAACGAACAATACGTCTGCTTTCTGGATCTAATAATCACAACGTGGGAAGGAAGCAGATTTAAACCAGTGAGCCGGTTGACTGACCTGCGGATGCTCAGGAACCTACGGCCAACCTCTTGAGTTCGGTTAAGACCGAATAGACACCTCAACCCGAAGAGGAAGGCGCCGAAGGTTGAGGGGGCAGAGTGGAAGAGTTAGATCCGGTGCACGTGACCCGTGGGAATAGTTCGAGGGGTGAGAGTGTTAAAGGTGGTGCCGTCGTGACCAGGATCTGACCCCGTGGAGCCAGAGTGTTAAACAGATAAGAAATACGATTTGCGTCAATTTTAATTTATTCATTGATGATTCGTTATGACAAGTTAATTTATAGAAAGTTCAGCGCTAGCAATTAGCGATTCAGGAAATCTATTAATCACAACAGTTGTTTTGCTGGTTCGCTCTTGAAGCTGGAACAGATATTGAAATTTACCTATTACTGGATAAACAAAGTACCCCATGATTATATAAAGAGGGAACTTAGGATAGATAGTACCAAAACATTAGTTGAATGGTACAATTTTGCCCTGATAGACTGAAAATTCTAGAACATGAGAGTAGGAGTAATTGGAAGATTGACGTAATAGTTGCTAAACGAATACACACACACACACACACATATATATATATATATATATAGAGAGAGAGAGAGAGAGAGAGAGAGCGAGAGAGAGAGAGAGAGAGATACAAGTATAGGGTAGGTACGGATGGAATAAAATTTGCTAATAGTTGCTAAACGAATACACACACATATATATATATATATATATATATATAGAGAGAGAGAGAGAGAGAGAGAGAGAGAGAGATACAAGTATAGGGTAGGTACGGATGGAATAAAATTCCGTATCTAAAGAAACACTATTCTTAAAAAATACAAAGTAGAGTGAATAATATTTATTTAGAATTTATAACATAAATGTTTTAATATCACTACAAAAGTAGCCATTTTGTTGCAACACTGCCTGTGTCTTATCAAGTGATGGTGTTTATTTGAAGTTGAAGAGTTTTAAAACGTTTAAAGCTAGCCAAATCCCTTTAATCAGGGAGGCATTGTTACATAGTAAGTGTGGACCAATCCAAATAAAGTAATTTCTAGTTAGAAGAATATGAAAACAGACTCTAAAAACAATTTACTGGGGCATTAATATTAATATTTGATTAAAATAAAGATCAGCATTAGTAATCTATTAACTTCACTTTAATTTATTTTTATTACGAATTTTAAATTCTATGTTTAACAAACATTAGATTTAGATTATTATAAAGTTATTAAGATATTAAATGAAGAAAATATATGGATGCACACATATACAATCTATAAACATCCACATATGGATAAATAGACAAGTATATACACATACAAATATATATTGGTATGAATACACATGTACATATATATATATATATATATATATATATATATATATATATATATATATACAAATTTCTAACTTTTGTTTTTATCGACGTATCAATTTATCCGTTGAATTTTAAAGCCGGGTTTGGAAAACTACAATATTGGATACATGCAAGAGCGAATTCGTAAAATGGCATGGGTCTTGTATGAACGAGGTCAAAACAGACACATTAGTGAAATTAATTACTTTCCCTAACCCTTACCAGACAGTTATAATACTTCCTTATAATATGCTTTTTTATACAAATAACAGAATTCCGTAGGCCGCATGCTATACCGGTACCATTAATCCAATCTTTTTAAAAACTTATTTCGTTTTTTCGCTTTTTTATTTTTTTTTTATTTTATTTTTTTTTTTTTGGTTTGTTTTGTTTTGTTGTTTTGTTTTTGTTTTGTTTTTTTGGCGGGGGGGGGATGTAACTTTTCAAGTAGGCGAAAAGTCAGTTCTACTTTTATTCTTTTTTATTGTTATTTTTTCTAAGCGCCTCCGGTCAAGCAAAATAATTCATTGGAACCTTTGTCAAAAGCGTATTGAAATTGGATATGTAGTCAACCTGATCGAGTGAATATATGCATAAATATGGATTAAGTTTTCTTTTTACAATTTTTCTACCAGGTTCTGCCTTTCAATAATTATAAGAACACTGAGAAAAAAGGGCTTTGATTTTGTGATCAGATTATAACGTATGTGTAATTAAACGGAACATATATTTTTAGAAGGTTTATTCTGTGATTAATAATCAAATAGATTCAATTTTGTAATTGAGGCTAATTTCTCGCGGGTCCATCAAGAAATTTTGAATTTGATGCTTTTCTGTAATTCTGTCGCTGAAAAGACCCATATTTTTTTCCTGGAAATGCCGACGATTCCTTGCTCGTATCAGAAAAGGCTAAATTGATTTCAAGGATTCTACATCAGTATTGCTTGATGTTATTAGTTTGATAACATTTTTTTCAGTCTCCGTTGTGTTTTTATTTAATTTTGTAAATTTAGACTGATCATCAATGAAATGTTGTAATTTTTTAGAATAATCCAATTTGTCCAAAATTACTTAGGTATTAGAAATATTTGTTGTTTTTTATTCTTTTGCGACAGTTTTGAGTTTGTTTTGTTTTGGGGGTTTTTTGTGTTTTTTTTTTTTTGTTTTTTTGTGTGTTTTTTGTTTTTGTTTTTTTGTTCATAGCTATTACGAGGAATACGATCTTTTCGACTTTAAAGATCTCAAAAAAATCACATGAAAAAAATTAAATAAATTTTATAAACTAGCCACAGTAACTTGTTAGGCTTTCTTAATGAAACTTGCATTTATATATATATAACTTCCCTATTTGAGAAACCTGAAAATGTCTTTCATCTCTTACGATCCGTTGGAAATCTCATATATATATATATATATATATATATATATATATATTACCCTTATATATGTATGTATATATAAGGGTAATATATATGTATATACATATTATATATATATATATATATATATATATATATATATATATATATATATAGGGTAATATCAGTCTACTTATAGACACTTGTTGTGCCTGGTAATGAATAGCTCATTAAATTATTCGAGTCCGGTTGGATATGCTTGAGTCTATTTGTTGTTTGTACTACAATTGAATGTAAAGTATTTTCTTCTGCTGGGCTCAACGACGTCTATTTAAATATAGTGACATGTTGTTTTTGTTTAAAAGCCGTGTCTAGTTTCCAGCTTACAACCAGCCTTTCCGGCCATCGCTTAAAATAAACAATTACATCTTTAAAAAAAGTGGGGGGAGCTCCATTCTTGGTTGGTTTGGTTTTTGTTTGTGTGTGTGTGTGGTTTTTTTTCTGTTGGAGAAATAAAAAAAAATGTAAGAAGAAAATCAAGTGACACCTATTTGCATTTGCATTTGCATAAACAAACAAAGAGAAAATTGCTTACGATATTACATTAGGCTGGAACACAAACATAAAAGACCAGACGGCATACATTAAACATTGCGAGTGATAAAAACTGCGACATTTATTCCACTTTCGTTATCTTATGTCTTTCTTTTTTTTCTTTTTTTTTTCTTTTTTTTTTTTTTTTAACTGCATATGTCTTCATTTATTAAAAAAAGAACAAAATATAAATGAAAATAGTTATTCTGGACAATTGGTTACTCCTAAGACGCAAGTTAACTTTTGGCCGGAAAAAAGAGTAAACGCTTCTCCTCATTTTAGATTGGAGAAGACGCCCAGTCCCGGGGATTCCAACCCTGCAGCAGAACCTTCCCCATTGCAGTAGGAGAACTAGTGTCGGTGTAATATTGATGCCAACATAACAGTGGCCCATAAGACATTGGGCAGGTTGATCTTTCATGTTTTTTTAGAAAATCAACATTGCATTCAGTGTGAAAGCTGGATTTTGAAGTAATAACTACTGACACCAAAATTAGATTCATAGCCTTTAGCTATTTTTGAGCATTTAATTTTAAAGATCGTCTGAAAAAAACGTACAGAACTACCTAAATTTCCACTGTTTTTTTACAAAATTGATTTCAAAATTTTGCTATTTCAAGAATAAATCAAAATAAAATTGATAGGTTTTTTGTATTAGATACATTGAATGGAAATATATTCAAACCAGAATTGTAATTATGAATCGCTACAAGCAAACTATGCAATTTTTTACAGTATTCGATATGTAAAAACTAAAAAAAAAATAAAATAAAATAACTGAAGATTGTCAAAAAAACAGATCATAATTAATAAAAACAAAAATAGATAAGTGTAATATATCTAAATTGTTCAGTATAATTTCCCTTTGCTGGCACAATGTTTTAGTAATAATGTGATTGTGCTGTAGATCTTGTTCATATACAATTTTTTAAAGCTTGAATAAATTATAAATTTTATAAGGCCTGCAAGATTTTCACTGATCACCGAAATTAAATTCCAACGTTCCAATTTTGAACCTAACCTTAATCTTAAAACTAGTTTCCTAAAAAAAAAAAAAGCATTTAGAAAAAATATTTTGTCGCTATTTATCATGTCGAACTCCCAAATTTTAAATTGAATGAAGTACCAATGTTCTAAAATCGACCTGCCCCAATACGTATGCGTATGTGCATGGTGTTTCTCTCGTAAAAACGAACTTGTGTCATATTCTGTTTTAGTGTAGAGGAAGGGTAAATATGCCTAAGTGTTTGCATCTAATCAACCTCGTTACAACACTAAGGAAATATCGTTTACACTACTGGAATTCGGACTATTATCCCCATCTTTGTTGTTGTTATCACAACGGATTATCGAATAAGAATTAGATGAGATTTCCCTAGACATGGCCAGGGATTTGAGAACGGTCTACCCCCGTAGGTTCAGATCAGAATTCTGTGTAAGTTACTCAGATCAATACACACCTGATGAAGGTCCATGGGTACAACAAGCGAAACATTTGATAACAAAGATTTACACTAGTTGCGTTGCTCCGACTGTTGTCCTTCTTCTTTATTGCTACATTCATGACATTTCGGCCTTACTCAGGTGTTACTTGTTGGAATTTCGAACAATAGTCCAAATGTAATACAAAGTGTAAACAACTCATCGTCCCAGAAATTCAAGCAGAAACTAAGAAATTACTTTTTTTTATCGAGCAAATGTTTTATTTGTTGTTGTTGTTGTTGTTGTTGTTGTTTTTTTTTTTTGTTTTGTTTTTATTTATTTCGGTAACTTTTTCACCATTGACCTAAACTATCACAAACTTAATAACGTCAACTAAAAATTAATTCGAATTTTTTACATAATATAAATCGACTATTTACATTATTCGGACTATTATTTTCATCTTTACTGCCATGTTTACGACGTTTCGACCGTTGTACGCTCCGGCCTTCTTCAGGTGCTAAAAATTTCGAACCGAACTCTTTATTACGATAACTGGGGTACATCATACTCATTCCATGTGCGATGTTACTTCTGGTAGCCATGTAGTTACCTCCCTTTAACTCAACTCTTCTAAGTTATTTGTTCAACAAAACTAGATTAATAACATACCCAATGTGGAACGAACCCACGAGTATATTTATTTTAAAAAATAAAATACAATTTTGGCACAAAGCCGGAGGGAAAGTGGGGAGAAGCTGGTCAGCACTGTCTATCTTAGTCAATCCGATTCATACACTTATAATAATATTATCCATACACCATAAGAACCCATCTGTCATCTTCCAATCCTATACTCACCATAATACCAAATTTACAAGGGACTTAAGAAAACACCCGAGACATAAATAATTATATTTACAAATAGTATTCTTTTAAAATTTAATGAAATGAAAATGATTGGGGGGATGAACACAAAATGAACAAAAATAAACAAACTATTCAAACAAAAAGTAACAAATGTTACCAAGAACCGTCCACCCCACAGAACTAAGAGTGGTCGCTTTATTCTATCAATCGGCAGAATCAAGACACACTAATGAAGAGGGAAAAGCGGACCCACTAGTAATTGTTCACTGGTCTCAGTCAGTTAAGTGCCATACGTGATACACTCGAAAGAGACATGACTGGGCAGAAGATTATCCCGCAGTAGATTGCCATTACTTTCTGCGGTAGACTGGTTGCCAGCCAAGGCTATAGAACCCAATCTGTCCTGTTATTTAACCCATAACTGGAGGGAAGAGACAGATTAATACTTTTCTCAAGAGTGTTTGCGCGTAAGTGAATGCAAGGAATTTGAACTGTGCTCCCTCGATTTCTCGTTCCGAGCCGATATCCACTGCACCAAAAGAACATCACTGGTCTAACTGAGCGGTCTAAAACCGATGTCCCTACTACTGATGATGCCGCTGTATGCTGCAGCTTCCGTAGAAGTTGTGTATCTTAGACAAGATAGCTTGACGAAGCTGGTTTTGAATTCAGTGTGTTTTCCTTCTCCTAGAACAATTACTACCCTAAGCTACAGAACCCAGTTTGTTCTGCTGGGAGAAGAAATGGATTCAAGAGTATTAGCACTTAAGTGATTGTAACGATTATCCATTACTCCACCGTGTCTCGTTTTCATTGTTTCAACTACCAAATGATATCAAATAATAATACAGGAAACACTTCATCTCAGAATACTGGTATCTTTCAAACTACATTACACGAGTCGTATCACTCGTTATAATTGCGACGACGTTTGAGGAGCGCTCTTTTTACTCGCTCCTTTTGCCACTAAATTGCCATTTTCTTTACCCTACTCTCGTGGAGATCGCATTATTTTATCTTGAACAGTTAGTTTTATATTTCTACTAGCAGTATAGCCCGGCGTTGCTCGAGTGTAATGAAAGCTTTAAAACTAATCCATGGTTCTGGAGCTCAGACTCTTTGAACGTTAGCACGAAAGACGAAAAAGCAATAGTTGTTTCCAGTTAAAGCGAAACCGTAGACTGAAAGAAAAATGAATGGATGTAAGTCAAATTTTTATTTCCTGGTATCCATATCAAATAAGTTTTTTCGTCGTAAACGAAATTTTGAAGGCTAAATAAGTCCTCTGAGTAAATGGTATCATGGCTGAGACTAAGAACTACAATTATACCTACTTAGAGCCAAACCCGAAGCAAAAACTAAAAGGGCTGAAAAAATACAGACATACAGGCAGATAAACAGACACACACACAAACATCTTGCCTTTTATATAGATCTATATATTATCGATTTTATGCCCTATTGTAAGAACTGCAACCTTGAAACTTCTGAATATCGTTTCTTATGTCTTTGTCTATGAATGTATCAAATTTGATTAAAATCGGACCACTCCTTCTATAACCCGATTTTTTCGATTATCGATTTTCGATATTTATCGGGAGTACCTCGACACAAAACCTAGCTAAGAACACTCGCAGACGCTTATAGTACAACTTATAGTACAACTGTGTAAATTTTCAAGAAAATCGGTTCAGCCGTTTCGGAGTCTATAGGTAACGGACACACACACACACACACACACACACATACACTGACAAAGTTCCAATTATAAATAAATTTAGATTGCCCCAAATTCTGCATACGATTTGCGAATTAGTCTCCTGTGCACTCGATTCTATATTCTCACTGACGAGTGCAATTAAAATTAAAATCGTTGAAACACTATCTAATTCTATAAGCATGGACTTGACAAATAATCGCAAAGGAATCTTTGCTGGTAAATGAGTTAAAGGGATTTTTATTTGAAAATTACTTTCTGCTGCTATGATAATGCTGATGGGTGGTGCGCATGGAATATTGCAAACTAAATTCGATCATGACCGGCGCTAAATTATTAATAATGGTGAAAGCAATTTTGAAGATTGTGCGGGTTCACTTTTTTTTTTTTTTTTTTTTTTGTAGGATAGTTTCAAATATCAACGAGCGGTAGACGTTGTAGTCAACTAAACAATTCACTATCCCAATATTATTTTTATTTTCAAATCTGACAGAAGGGTAATGGTAACATTTAGTATTCATTGACCAAGCAACCACTGTTGCTGTCGGTTGAAATTTATAAAATCTTTCTATTACAGAATTTATTCTGAGATTTCTGAGGTCCAGTAGCTGTTATCGCTCTTTCCAGTATTGATGGGGATTTCCTTCCTAACCTTTTACTTGAGGTAATGTATAAGATCAACACCTTTATGTCATTATTTTATCTTCTACTTAAATTCATTTTAATGTTTCTGTTCAAGTCATGGGGTTTCTATTATTTGGTAAAATTCTTAGTGATTCTGTAGTGCCAGATCACAATGTTCGGCAGTCAAGGAAGATAGATCTGCTTGCCTGGTGAATTAACAATGATTAGCGCACCGAATCTATATGTCAAGAATCATATTGATTGATTTGTGCTTTACGGCTTATCAACTTTTTGCAGGTTATTTAAAGCCAGAAAATATATTTAGATTGTGAGAATTTTATGGCGATAATAATGGTTTACTGATACAAGTTCTAATAACTAACACATATCTGCAGGTAGAAGTGGTGGATTCATATCTTTCTCAGAGGTATTTGCGTGTAAGTAAATACATTGGTTGATTGATTTTCTACGACTTATCAACCTCTTTGCATGTTATTTAAAGCCAGAAAATGTTTATAGATTGCAAAATTTATTTTTCCGTAGCGGATATAATTGTTTCATGATATGTCTTACTAGTTAACCCATAGTTGGGGGAGATGAAACAGATTCATACTTTTTCCAATGGTATTTGCACGTAAGTGAATATAACAAACCCAACGGGAATTGGAAATCGGATCTAAGATTAATAATTCTGAGCCATTGTCCATAATACCACCCGATCATCTAAGCTTCAGTCAGTTAAATGCCATACGTGATACACGCTTTGGGCGTTCATGTCTCGAAAGAGACATGACTGACTGGACAGAAGATTATCCCGCATTATGTTGTTATTGCTTTCTGCAGTAGACTGGTTGCCAGCCAAGGCTATAGAACCCAGTCTGTCCTATTATTTAACCCATAAGTGAAGGAAAGAGACGGATTACTACCTTTCCCAAGAGTATTTGTGCGTAAGTGAATGCAAGGAATTCAACTGGAATTCGAACTCGGCACCCCGATCTCTCATTCCGAGTCGATATCCACTGCACCACAACGCACATCCCATCTAAGCTTACAACACCTGATCTAGTCACCCATCTAGGTACTGACCAAGCTCGACGTTGCTTAATTCTGGTGATCGTGCGAGAACCGGTGTTTCAACGTGATATGGCCGTAAAAATCCTAGATTAATTTTTTAATGTAAAAAATCATTAAATTTTTGAAAGCACTTAATGTGTAGCTAATCTATAATTTCAGACATTTACATTCAGTCCGTTAATCCCTGTCCTATGAGCAGTTTTCTTGTTAGCTGTATTGGGGTTAATCTTAGCTCTGATGGGACTGGTGGTAGTGATGGTAAGTGATCTTTCCGGCAACTGGACTGATTTAGCAAACCTCCTGTTATTTATATTTGAAGAGGTGAACATGTTGGATGCAATAAATGCAAATGCAAACAATGTATAGCCGATATCGACAGACAGATTTTCCTTTTCTTTAGGTAGTATATTTTTCTTACACACACACGCACATACACACACAACACGCACGCACACATACATATATCGGTTTTTGAAAAGAAGGCGTATGTCTCAAGACATTGTTAATAAATTACAACTGCCTAGTGCGTGCTGAACAAACAACTTGACAATACATCTTATTGTGTGACTTGACGGAGTCGTTTATAAGATTATTGTATCAAAGCAAATAACAACTAAAGAATAGATGGAGTTCCGAACTGGTTACCTAGTGGTGACAATGCTTAAAGGAACACTAGAAGGTTTACAGTTCAAATAATTTAGATTAAAAACAAAAACTTTAATTCTGAAGCAATTTAAATCAGTTTCTACCAACTGCATTAATTCTGAAAAACAAATTTGCATATTTAATTTATAATATTATGGGCCGGGTGTGTAAGCAACAAAGAAGTCTTAGGGAAAATGAATCTTATAGTCATAATCAGAAATAGACAGCTGAAATTTATTGCATATATATGAGAAAAGAGAGCTTGGAGAGTTTGACATTCACAGGACATATCAAAGGCTAAATTCACAGGGAGAGGCAGCGGGCCATCTCCCAAACCAGCTTGTGTGAATGAATGGTGGAACTGAGGATAGGGGGTGGCAAAAATCAGGCATTGCAAGGGATAGGAAGTTGTGGAGATTTATGATCGCCCACGACTTAAAAGAGCACGGCACATAGAAGAACGAATTTTAGCGATGTTTTTAGGTGTAATAATGCAATAGATAGATACGAGGATTGATTAAAAAGTTCATAGACTGACCAAGATATAAATGTAAGTAGACACACCCGTTGATAGACTAAAAGATTTATAAAAGTTCAGCATATAAACTTCCCAACCTACCCTCGTAAATAGCTTGATAGATAGTAATGCAGATGTTAAAATTTCATAAAATAACCAAAAATGGCCTGGCAATTTTTTTGTTTAGTTTTTTGTTTTTGTTTTTTTCGTTTTATTTTTTTCGTTTTGTTTTGTTTTGTTTTGTTTTTTGTTTTTGTTTTGTTTTTTTGTTTTTTTGTTTTTTTTTTGTTTTTTTTGTTTTGTTTTGTTTTTTTGTCGTGTATGAAGAAATGATCACTGATACGCAAATGAGCGCGCCACATGAAAGCGATTTATGTGGGGTGGGTACATTTTTCTTGAACAATGCAGGTGCGTTGGGTATGCACATCAATCATGGTTCGAGCAGCAGCAATAAAACATGTTCGTTCAGGGTTGTCTGTTTTATGACGTTGCCGCAGCTGCATCAAGCCACCGAATACCTGAATCCTTTGGAGATACCGCACATTGGTTCCATAAGTTGAGTCGGGAGATCTTTACCTTTAAGATGAATAGCGCAGTGGCCAGCGACAGGTGTTGGGATGATGAGGCCCTGGAGGCGGCCTAAGAGAAGGACAACAGCCAAACCTGTGGTGATCTTGCCGAACGCCTCCAGGTTTCTGGTGAAATAGTCAGGCTTTCCCTGCACCGCATAGGAAAAGCGTACAAATTGAGCAAGTTTGTACTCCAAACACTGTCGGATGCCAACAAGCAACAACGAGTGACAGCCTGTTTCTCGTTGTTTTCTCGGTACCACAACGTACCCATATTTGATCACGTGTTCATCAGTAACGAAAAGTGGGTCCTGTATGACACACCCAAGCTTATCAGGCATTGGTTGCCACTAAAGGTCAACACAACAAGACCACCTTTACACACACGCATGACCATGCTCTGTATCTGGTAGACTAGTCGACAATTGATTCACTATGAGCTGCTACCAAAGGGGGTAAACCATCACTGTGCACCTGTTCTCGCAGCAGTTGATGCATGTGCAACAGGCACTGAAGCATAAAATCATTATTGGTTAAACACAAGAGCGTACTGTTTCTTTATAACAATGCTAAACTTTATGTAAGCTTTATGTAATGCGTCTGGTCAACCGGGGATACCATACAGCGACCTGGCTGGGAGACACTGTGCCACCCACTTTACTCACTGGACCTTTCGCCGACATATTACCACCTCTTTCATTCCTTGGACAATGACCTTCGTGGGAAACGTTTCGCAAATAAATCAGACTTGCAGCAAGCACTCACATACTTCTTTGTGTCCAAGACACCTGATTATTCTGAAATTAAAGTCACATTAGCAAAAAATTCAGTCTGCTGATGGGAATTACTTTGAGAACTAACAGTAGGACAAGTTTTCTGCATACTTTTTTTATCTAATAAATGAAAAACAGCAAAGACTTTTTGAGTTCCCTTGTACTAATAAACTGACTGCTAGAAAATGGTAAGGTGCGTAATCTCAAGCTTCTTTTAATGAAAAAAAGTTTCATTAAAAGTTCGAAATTTCCCCATTCATCTGTAGTCTAATTGTAGATAATTAAGCAACCTCACTATTGTTGTACCTATCAACAAAGAAAAGAGGTACCTAAATAACATTACTTGAAGTAATTTAGAAGCAAAGAAAACAGTACTGAACTGTTATGTAATATCGGTCTTCCTATATGGCAGTGATGCTGGTCAATATCCTCACAGATGAAGAGAAAACTTAAGGTAAAAGAAATAATAAGAATGCTGAGAATACCATGGAGTGAACATGTAAGTAACGAGGAAGTTTCAGGGATAATGAAAATAAAAGGAACACTTATACTTAGAATCAGAGAGAGAGAGAGAGAGTAACGGAATTAAAATCTCTAGGGTACATAATAAGAAAAGAGGGATTAGAGAATTTGACACCCACAATACATTGAAGGTAAGAGAGAGAGGGGGGGGGTGAGAAAAACAATGAATAATCTACCTTATGATCTTAGAGCAGAATTTAAGAGAGATAACAAACAACAAGAGTCACACGGGACGGGATGTTGTGGAGATCCGTGAGCGCGCACGTTCTACCAAAACGGTACATCAAAGCTTTCAGCTCATTTTATTTTTATGTACCTACTTTTGAAACATAAGACTTGTTATAATCGTTTCACTCCAGGCAAGACAGTACTGTCACTGATGCGCAGGAGTTTACAGTGAGAGGGGAGGGGGAGAAACAGAGAACTCAGTACAAGGAATACTGAAGAAAGGATAAGAGAAAGATGGGAATCAAGGAGATAGAAGATGGCAATTGACAAATTTTCAGGGATTATAACTATTAGAAAAGCACGTATACGGAAAGGAGTTCCACAGTTAAAAACTGCGAGAAAAGAAACTGATAAAGTGACAGTTACATTTGCCTATTTTGATGGTAAAAGCGTGGGACCTAGTTGCCAATCTAGTAGCACGAGTAAATTCATGTGGTTGGGGCACGAGGGAATGAAACTCGTCAGAACAGAAGCCGTGTAGAAAAGAGCGTAAGACTTTATATCTAAAAAAAATTAAACTTGTTCATTTGGAGAGGATTAGTTACTCAAATAGTACTAGTCGGAACCTAGTCTATATCCACATGGCCCAGTGGATATAGACGTTGGTTAGTTCCAGTGACTTGACCCAAAAGATTTGTGTCAATACCAGGCTACAGCAGTGGTGAACAAATAACAGAGTCCGGTTAGATGGAAACTCATGACTACCAAAAGAGGCTTCACACAAAGCATGAGAATGATATACCCCAGTGATCGTAATAAAGGGTACGGTTCGAAATTCCTAACACCTGAAGAAAGCTGGAGCATACAACGGCCGAGACGTCGTACAAATGGCGACAAAGATGAGGACAATAGTCGGAATAATGTAAATGGTGTAAATACTACCTCATCTCAGAAATATAGACAAATATTGTTATTAATTCATGCAAACTAATCAAATTCTGTTGATTTTAGACAAAACGTTGCTCTCTAAAAGGAGTAAAAGTTTAGAAGTTTTAACTTCAATATTATTTCGATTATATAGCGCTAAAATCTAATTGGTATCCACTGATCCACTAATCAAAACTTGATCTTCCACACGACCACTTTCAGATACAACTTTAAAAATATGGCGCCCAACTCGTTCAGAAATGTCTAAACATTACCTATAAACAACCGTTTTATCAGATCAATGGTTAAAAATAACTTCAAGCGAAGGAATCCCCTGGGTCTTAAAGAAGGTAGCACTTTATTAGATCTCGCTACGGAATCACAAAGAACTTTACCAAATAAAAAGATATACAACACTTGAAAACTCACAACAGCAGTAACAACTGAAATGGATAACGTATGTAACCAGAAGTGAAAATAATGATATAATCAGGCTGTTGACTTTCCACACTACGTTAAACAAAAATTTTGGAAGGAAAATTCGATTAATAATAGAACGAGAGATAGAAAATAGTATTTTAAGAAGTCTATTTTCCTAAAAAGAAAAATTATAAATTTCAGCCGACAATAACACTATCTGTTCAGTCAATACATGCCAAATATTCCCTATATGGAAACTGTTGATTTCATCATTACCTTTTTCATATGCAGTACCTTTTTACCATAGCAATTGTACAAATGACTCTTATAACTGGCATATAATAAAAATTTAAGATATATAGTTAATTATGCCATGCTTTAGAATTTAAATGAATCGGCAACTGATTCATAAACGAAATATTACATTATATTTTTTCAGATCTTTCAAATGTTTCGAATCTATAAAAGGAAAACCTCGAATGGTCTACAAATTCCTGATTATATAAGAAGAACAATGAACCAAGTGTTACCTTAGATCAGCAACAGATAAAGCTAAGATACCCTTAAACATTCATAAGAAATATGTTCAGAAGAAGAAAGGGGAGGGATGACTAGTGTCTATATTAAAACATGTTTTCATTGATAAACAAAGGATGAGTAAACTAGAAAAGCTAACAGCATCAAAAATATATTCTGGCTTATGATCAAAAGAAATAAATATTTCCACTGTGCTGGAATTGTTTGAGGCAATTCGTATTGGCTTAAATGTAAGCTTTAACCGATCCTCCCCACAAAGGCATGATGTGGTACAAGGCCGATTTTTACTGTGGAGCTATCCGAGCGCGTTCGCTAAGGCAAAAATTCCCAGACGTGACTCTACCCTTTTACATGGCCTCGTCTGGGTTCGTCCCCACCCGAAGGCAGAAAGTCCGACAAAGTCAGAGCTTTAATGAACTGATATGTATTTTTGTTAAATACACAAAAGATGGGGTACAAGGCCAAAAATGGAGGATAACAAAGGCTGGTCTTTATCTGTCTTAATATAACTTAGGTAACCACAATCGCTGACCCAAGCAAGCTATACAATATTCCTTGCATTAAAACATCGCATTCTTACTAGTCTCATATGTACAATTTGTCTGTGGGGAGTGGGTAATAACAACTTTAAAAATGACAAACCCAATGAATATTTAGACAATGCATGATGGTATTTACAAGTAACTAAACAAAATAGTGTTAATAATAAAATTTAAAAAAACACCATCTTAAACTGTGACAGAAATATCAGTTGACTGGACGAAATTTATGCGGGACATAGATAAATTAACCGGTCATTCAACCAAACATACACACAAATATACACTCATTCAAATACGATAACAAATACGAAAAACACACTGAAAAAATGAAAAGTACCTCGCATCCACCAAGGTACTAAAACTTCTGGTTACCTAACGGGGGAGGGGTGGGTAATTAAACTAAAGAAAAATGGGGACAAAAAAACAAAAGGGCCAATGAACATAATACCTAAACAATAAGAGAAAAACAAAGCTAAATTAAACTATAATAGGCAAGGGTGACAGTTTGAATATAGTATCCCCAATATCGAAATGCCACTATGTCGGCTCCTTTCATTCGACAGGTGCGCGCAAGACTCACCCACCTTTTGCCATATTCTGATGGAGGGAGTTACTGCCTTTCCGTCCTGATCTTGACTTTAAGCTGGCGCTTAAAGAAAGAGATCAATTGGGAAGAGGTAAACTTTTCGTCACCATAGAATTCCTTCTGTCACGTCGTCCATATCACGACTCGCATAACACCTATAAAGCACAAGAACACATAATGTTCAGCTTTAATTAACAGCGTTACCATATTGCTACAAACAGAAAAAGGCATCAAGAAAAAGAACTTTCCACGCAGCATGTGAGCCATAAGGTCTTCAACCAACTTGCACAATGGGACTACGACCTTGCAGTGGAAGAAGGCGTGAAACAGTCTCCACCACCGACTCACCGCAGCGGACGCAGTTGGGCGAACTACCCAAGCTCGATGAAGAAAGCTTTTTGCGGACTGGAGAGCCTTTTGCATCACCAGCCTGGTGAATGATTCTTCAGTATTAGTGAGGCATTTCAGCCTAGGTGTCTAAGTCCGTTTATCGATCATTTTGAGAGAAGTGATTCTTTTTCACAATATTTTTTTCTTTTCAGACAAAATGTGCGTCTATGTGTGTAAATGTGTGTATGTGAGTGTATTTTCATTATATAAAATAAAAAAAAACGAAAAGAAAATTAAAAAACAACTTAAGATACAGAAATTAAATGAAATTTTCCCGAGAAAAAGACAATTTAACAACACAAAAATGATACAATTAACACAAGGAAAGAAACTGAAAAACGGAAAAATAATCAACACTAGTTTTACCAGCTGAGAGGGAAGTAAATAAAAAAATACTATAAGTAAAAAAAAAAATGGATATAACACAAAAATCAAGCAAGTGGGGGAGAAAAATAAACGACAGAAATATATGCACATACATATACACACATATACATAGATACACGTGTTTTTTAACTGTTGTTTTTAGCGACGTGTCAATTTATTTGTTAAATCTAACGCGAATGTAAGAAGTGTCTATGCACGTTACATATAACCCATATATGTAAATCAATATATCCATATGCACACTAGTACATAAACCCACATGCAAACCTACATACAAGCATTTCTACACAAACAAATTCATGTACCCAGATATACATAAAGTAGAAACAAACATACAAAAATATTATTATTATACATGTGAATTTAATGCCTAAGGAATCAGAACTATTTAATATTAACTTGACAATTTATTCTAGATTAAACACCTAGCAACTATATAACTTGACAATCTATTCTAGATTAAATACCCAGCAAATAAGAGTAAATATAATTGACATGGTGATAATAGTATATATTTATTCATAATATTACTACCCATATCGTAAGGCTATTGGTGAACTATGTTTACAGTTAGGCGGCTTTGGTTGTTTCATCAAAGAAAGCTTTCTCCGTCTCCTTCCTCAGTTCATAATAACAAATTATGAGTTATTTAAGAGAAAAATATAAGTTGTTTTGAACTAATTCCCGGCTTAAATGAATTCATTTTCTTCAAAATAATTTGGAGCCATCGAAAACGAACTTTACCAATACCATTGTTGGGTTAGATTAAAGTAGGTACATCTCGCTGAAAAAAAAAAAACATAGTTTGAAGAAACAAGACCCCAAACTTAATAAAAACGAACTTTTTTCATCAAAATCTTTGTTATTATTAAGAGGAAAGATCAAAGAATTTTTAATTATTTTTTAGAATTTTTTAATCCTTTTAACGCCTTCGAAATTTTGGTAAAAATCTTGTTCTGATTTTAATTAGCGGGTATTCAAATCATTACGAGAATTTACAAAAGAAAGTGTTATATTACGTAACTCGATTTTTTCAGGGGAAAAACACATTAATTTGGAAATTCTTGCAAAATCAAATAACTGTCGGATTGTAATTAAACTTTCAAGACTTATTCAAAAATAAATGAAATGATTTTTTGAATTATTATTTTTTTTAAATTTAAGTAAAATACTTTTTTACACCCCCACGTAAATTCATGCAATTTCAAGAAATTAAATTTTGTAAACACAATTGGTTTTATTAGTTAAACGCAGGACTCACTGGGGAATTGAATATAAATCATCTCTTTCTTTTTTCTTTTTTCTTTTTTTTTTTTTTCAAACATCTTGCCTTCATTTCCAAAAATCTGCTTCCAATAGTAAAATAAAAAATGTCACAAAAATAAAATATTATTTAATTAGATCAGCTTTTAATTGCTTTAATAAATAATCTTAATTAAGGACATTATAATCTGAAGAAAAAATTAGATTAATAATGAAAGTTTAAAAGAATTGTTTTCATTTTTTTAATTATAATAATTTATAAAATTTCAAGAATATTTTTAAAATACTTCAAAGATTTGTTAGCGTTAGTTATTAAGTTATTAAGTGGAGACTATATTTACTAATCGAAAATTAAAAGTTTAATACAAATCATCGTGGATTCGTATTTTTAAAATAATTCTTAATTTTTTGTGAATTTGAATTTTTTTTTTGTATATTAATTTCTGTACGTACATTAAACGGTCATGTGTTTCAGAGTTTCTTCCCTTACAGGAAACAATTTAGACAATGATGTCACTTGTGATCACCATAAACACTTAGCTTATCTCGCATCTGGAAGTCGTCACATGTCAAGACATCTGGGAAAGGTAAGAAAGATCAACATTCCGTGATTATGAAATAGATTTAGTCTAAATTTCATGTTATAAATAAGTAGTACTTGTGTAAATCAGATTAATTTAACGTTAATTTGCTAATTTTCTAAAAATAACGTGTCACAGATGTATATTTTATTTTTGCAAGATTTTTAAAACCGAGAATTAACTTTTGTTTACAAATGTATCAATCGCTTGAAAAATGGCTAAAAAATTGAAAAAGGATTTTTTTAAATTTCAAAATTTTATATTCCAATCAATATGATTTCTGTTTGAAAGACACCAGAGTATTTTACTTACTGAAAATAGTAAATTTAATCATTTAGCTTTCAATTAAATCTGAGAATAAAAGTTTCAAAAAACGTTTTTTATTTTTAAAAATTCAATTTAAATGTTAGTTATCGAACATGAGTAGAGTTATCTAATTTAAATGTACATTTCAAAGTTGATCGCATCAATAGTAATGCATGACAATTTTTGGGGAGGGAAGAATAAAAGTATATTTCTTTTCTATTTCCTCTTTCTCTAATTGAAGAGAAATAAGAGGGGAAAACATGCTGGGGTGTACTTTCCCTAATATTAGTTAAATCCTTTTGTTTGACAGACATATGTTACGGATATAGATAGCAGCACCTACATACACCTACGCATATGAGAATGGTCTTTGCGTAGTAACAAAGAGTTGGTCACGTAAAAGACCTGTGTCAGCTTTGGAATAGCAGGTCAAGGCTAGTTGACCCAGATATTCTTAGTAACAATTGTCTAGATAGGAAATAAACCAGACGTGGAAGTCAGTTGCAGAACGTAGAAGCAGCAGAAGTTAGAATTCGCGCCAAAAGTAAACCACGTGGGAAGCGAAACCCAAAGCAAAGTTTGAGTCAGTTGCTGGTTGAATATCGACAAAGTAAGTCACATTTGCTGAGCGCTGATAAACGATGGAGGAAGGGAAAACGCATTTTAAGAAACTAGCGTAAATTAGCCCATTTCATCTTAAGCAACTCCGGATAAGAAAAAAACCGAATGTAAATTCTTATTCGTTAAAACAAGAAAGAAAACGAAGCCGTGTCATTTATCGAGAAAGAAAGACATATAGCAACAAAGACGAAATAAGCTGTATTATTATTTGTATGTTGATTCATACTTGTTGAAAGAAGAAAGAAACATAGTGACGAAGATGACAGAAGTTGTAATGTAATTCGTATGCTGATTTCGGTTTATTCAAAGGAGAAAAAAGCGAAGCCAAGTAATTTATCAAGAGAAGAAGAGAAAACAAAGAGAGATAGCGACGCAGCGAAGACACCAGATCAAAGAAGCTAGGTTGAAGACACAGAAAAGCAAAATTGTTTAAGTGGAGAAAAGACGAAGCTGGTTGAAGAAAAGAATAAAGAAATGTGCGGACATTTCAGAATAGCTGTGTGCTGAAAATATAATAATCAACTGAAAGATATAGAGACAGTTGTAACTACATACATTTCAAGTATATAAACAAAGAAGAGGGAGAAAGAAAAGAAGATACAGTAAAAGAAAGAGAGAAGGAACTGATACAAAGATAAGTTATTCAGTTATTAGACCCATATTAGAACACGCATACACTTCCATGAATATTATGTTATTACATACACCATACCAAGTGTTTACAAATAATATGATTTTCTCCCATTTTGTCGTATGTTAATATCTTGCATTCGTAATCGCCCGTATTTGTTCATATTTGCTGTTACGTTTTGTAATTTGATATTTCGATCACGTTGTGTATCTGAAAGTAATTTTGAGGTTCAGGTCATTGGACATTCTTATTCATACTTAGATTTTTTTTCTATTTTATTCTTTTTATTTTGATTTTTTATTCATTAAATTTTATATCAAAATTATATTGTCTCGACGTTCATCCTTGATTTGTTGTCAGTGCCCGTGTTGAATATTGAAGCAGACCTGGGAAAATATTGCCATTCGATTACCAATCGAACAGCAATTTTATTTTATTATATTTCTTATCTAAATCATTGTCCATTTGTCATGATCTGGGACAGATAACCAGTATCTGTCTATAGATGTGAAAATGCAATATACCCGAATCGACATATAAATATCTTGATGGTTATTGTCGGGACGGGTATGTGACACATATATTAGAAAATATTTGACTCTTTTACCCCAAACTACACATTTTAAATTTAGCTTCCATATAATTTTTTGAATGTCACCGCGATTCTGAGCATACTTTATACAAGATCCTGTATTCTCCGGGTGAACAATGAGAAGGAAAAATTACAAGAATGCCACCAAAAAAAGTGAAACCCATTGATGGCCAGCAGACTATTGAAGCTGCATTTTTTGCGTTTTCCACAACTAAACCCTTCCCAGGCCCTGCTGAGTCCTCCGAAAGTAACTCAGAACAGACGTCTGTCTCCTCTTTTATTGAGCCTGATGAATCAACTTCATCTTCCAAAAAAAGCGAACATTTCTCAAGCAGTGATTCACAAGATACAAATGGCTTCGCTTTTCAGAAGAAAAATTCATGTACTGTGAAATATATATTATACATAACCAAACCAGGACATCTCTGCACAAATCAAATAAATGCATCAGCTTTTAACATTCCACCCTCACTTGCCATGTTTTATGCAAAGATCATCAGTTCTGCCTTAATATTCCTGTTCTACACTTAGAACTAAGTAAGGTAAAGTTTGACAGTCAACAGGATAAAGCAGCGCTGGTGCTGTTAAAAACACTCGCTATATGGCCCAGGAGGAAATACCCCTGTCAAAGTTTGAGTCTGTACACAACTTTCTGACAGTGATTGGAGTCCCAGATCTTCTACCTCTACAGCAAAAAGCAGTAGCATACATCTCACGATATGCAGTTGAGGAATTGCTATCTCGTGTGGCAGACACCGTACAGGCAGTCCTAAAAACAAAGATGACTAAATCCCCATTTGTTACTGTGCTCGTAGATTAATCTACAGACATAACCAATCAAAAACGCCTTGTATATGTCCAAATTATTGACCCTGTGACTTTTCAACGAAGCACTCATTTTGTTGTAAATAAGGCGTGTGCTGATACAACAGATGTAGGGATTGTAAAATACATCCAGAAAGTCATATCAAAACTACAAAACCCATGAATAAAAGTGATGAGAATGGGATCGGATGGAGCTACCGTAATGACGGGGAGGAACAAAGGCTGCACAAGCATTACTGCTTAGATCCAACCACCACATAGTGAATGTGCACTGTGTTGCCTACTCTCTGGCCTTGTGCACATCTCAAGCAGCAGAGTCAATAGCAGATCTCAAAGGGTATCAGCACATATTGACTGATCTGTTCCGTGCTAGTCCCAAACGAGCAGCCAAAATAAGGCACATACAGAAACTGCTGGAAGACCCAATTCTCACTTAAAAAGAGCTGCATTCTATCCGATGACTATCATATTACAATGTTCTTTAGGCTATGCATAGGACAATTTATATATTGTACTGAAATGTCCCAAGATTTCAGCAAAGAACCAAAGTCAAATAGCCTAAAAAAAGATTGCAACAGAGAAGTTCATCAGCATCACTACTCTCATGGTGGCTATCGTGACCCTGGTTACAATCTTATCCAAGTTCCTGCAGAAAATCTAGATGTGGTTTTAACAAAAAGAAAATTAGATATTGCTATAAGTGATCTGGAAAAGATCAAGGAAATGACATCTTCCAACCTGACAGTATTAACCAGAGACATCCAAAGCAATATGTACAAGAGTAAGCATCAAATCACAAAGGCAACATTCAATCTGGAACAATCTGCATCAAGTTTATTAATAACTAGATAGATATCATGCACTCCAGGTTTTTTAATACCCCTTTGTTGTGAGCATCTGGTGTGTTAAGTTTCCATTTCATCTGTTTCATAAGTGAGGAAGAGCTGAAGGTCTATGGAAAGGAGGAGTTTAAAATTTTAATTCCCCATTATCAGCAAACTCACAAATGGATTGAGGATGAAGGGGATCGTCAGATGCCTACGCAGCCCCTCATCAGAGCTGCTCAGTCTCGACTAGAAAGGTACCTACTGAAGAAAGTTGTCAAGGCACAGCACTACCTCAGAGACAACATGTGGAAACTTTGGGCATTGGTAACAAATTATCACCTAAAAAACTTCCCTAACCTCAGCATCTTTTCTCAACTGGTCACCACCTTGGCTGTACGTACAGTTGGTTGTGAATGAGGGTTCTCTGTTCAGAACCTCATCCTCACCCATCACCAGAACAGGCTGCCATTGGAACATCAAGAGCAGCTTCTTAGAGTCAACCTGGAACCCAGAAGGTTAGAATTCCCTTTTGAAAAGGCACAAGTCAAATGGAAAGGAGTAAAGCAGAGAAAGCTGTACAGTATGAATTACAAGTAATCACTGACAAATGCTCTTCTCATCAATCTGCTCAAAATACACCAGAAACATAACTGCATCATTTGATATTTCTCAACATACTTTCCACTGTTTCTGTTAAATTTCATTGTTGTGCTAAATGTTTCATAGTGATTGAATTGGTTAATTTTTTCATCAATTAAAATCAAATTTGATTTAATTGATTATTTCAGACTAGAAAATCTTGGTGACAGTTTGTAGACTGTCAAGGTGATGAGAATGTTTTGTTCATGTACTAAAATCAGCACTCTTATTATTCACTTATTTTGGTGCTACAGTCCCCATTTTGTTTTTATTTGAATTTGTACAATATTTTGTCCACATGACGTATACTCACCAATTTCATTTCATAATTTATTTCAGTGTTATTTATGTTATTAGAGAAAATAGTCCCTTTTGAAGTTTGTATCCAAAAGAAAGTTCGGGGCATGACTGATTGTGTTTAGCCCCATATTTCTAAGCTGATCCAAGGGAGATTACTTACATTTAAGCAAAATATGGTTATGGTCTCCTATGTATTTGGCGTATATGCAATTAGCATTAATTTTGTATTATGGAAGTAAGTGATTTTTACCCTTCTTTATTGATCAGCATACTCATGCATGTGTACATTAATATCGGAATCCAAATGATATACGCCGGTATATGTGTATAACTACTTTTTATTATGTATGTAATATAATATGGCCCCACTCTTTGTGTGTGTGTGTGTGTGTGTGTGTGTGTGTGTGTGTGTGTGTGTGTGTATAAGCGGACACTTACGTATGTGTATGTCAGCATTATTCTTGTATATACACGTATAAATCTGGTTTTCATAGGTGTGTACATGGATGCGGAAAAGCGAGAGTGTGTATAGATAAGAAATCTAAACTTTTTTATAAATGGAACTCTGTGTGTGTGTGTGTGTGTGTGTGTGTGTGTGTGTGTGTGTGTGTGTGTGTGTGTGTCCGTTATCTATAGACTCCGAAACGGCTGAACTGATTTTCTTGAAAATTTGCACAGTTGTACTATAAGCGTCTGCGAGTGTTCTTAGCTAGGTTTTGTGTCGAGGTATCCCCGATAAATATCGAAAATCGATAATCGAAAAAATCGGGTTATAGAAGGAGTGGTCCGTTTTTAATCAAATTTGACACACTCATAGACAAAGACATAAGAAACGATATTCAGAAGTTTCAAGGTTGCAGTTCTTACAATAGTGCAGAAAATCGATAATATATATATATATATATATAAAAGGCAAGATGTTTGTGAGTGTGTCTGTTTATCTGCCTGTATGTCTGTATTTCTTTTCAGCCCTTTTATTTTAGTTTTTGCTTCGGGTTTGGCTCTAAGTAGGTATAATTGTAGTTCTTAATCTCAGCCATGATACCATTTACTTAGAGGACTTATTTAGCCTTCAAAATTCAGTTTACGACGAAAAAAACTTAGTTGATATCGATACCAGGAAATCAAAATTTGACTTACATCCATTCATTTTGCTTTCAGTCTACGGTTTCGCTTTAACTGGAAGCAACTATTGCTTTTTAGTCTTTCGTGCCAACGTCCAAAGAGTCTGAGCTCCAGGACCGTGGATTAGTTTTAAAGCTTTCATTACACCCGAGCAACGCCGGGCTATACTGCTAGTTTATAGGTATACGTGGAAGATTTGGTGTATACATATATGTGTGTGTGCGTACCTCTCTTGCCTTCAATCTCTCCTTAACTGTCAAATTTTCCAAGTCCTCTTTCCTCATTATGTGTCCTAGAAATTTCAACTATTTTTTCAATGTTAAGTATAAATTTGCTTTTATATAATTTAGAACTTTAATTAAGCGCGCGCGCGCGCACGCGCGGCTGTGTGTGTGTGTGTGTGTGTGTGTGTGTGTGTGTGTGTGTGTGTGTGTGTGTGTGAAATTTATTGTCGGGTGGTCGGCGACTAAACCAACATCCCTTTTTAGTATATGTATTTACCCTTCAAATTCCAGCTAAATTCATTGCATTCACTTAAAGCGCAAATACCCTTGGGAAAGGTATTAATCCGTCTATTCCTTCCAGTTATGGGTTAAATAACAGGACAGATTGGGTTCTATAGCCTTGGTCGGCAACCAGACTACCGCAGAAAGCAATGGCAACCTACTGCGGGATAATCTTCTGCCCAGTCAGTCATGTCTCGAAAGAAACATGATCGCCCAAGCGTGTATCACGTATGGCACTTTACTGGCTGATTTACCCTGATCCTTTGAAAAAAAAATGTGTGACATCACTATATATATATATATATATTGGTAGCAACTAATAAATTACTAACTAATCCCAATCCTTACTACTACACTATGAAGTAAGAGATAGCAAAAAGACAAGTAAAACGCATAATTACAATGTGAGTGAATTGGATGATTAGCAATCATGTAAGCATTTTTTTTTTTATTACCACAGTGATCTTTCTTCTCTTTTTACCCATGTTTTTTGGCTGATGTACGTTGTGATGCAGTGGATATCGACTCGGAGCGAGAACTCGGAGAGTCGAGTTCAAATTCCAGTTGAATTCGCTGCATTCACTTACACGCAAATATCCTTGGGAAAAGTATCCCCTAGTTATGGGTCAAATAAGGTTAGGTTCTATAGCCTTGGTTGGCAACCAGTCTACCGCAGAAAGTAATGGCAATCTACTGCGGGAAAATCTTCTGCCCAGTCGGTCATGTATCTTTCGAGACATGATCACCCACGCGTATATCACATATGACACATAACTGACTGTCGGCAAAGGAAATCAAAGGGAACACTTCCGTTCTTTTTTTTGCTAATGAAGTAACTTATCGCTTACTACTGTCACACATACACACATACACAGCGAAGCAGAGGCCTATTTTCTCTAATAAATCCATTTCAAATCATTCAAGTGACTTTGAAAAAGTTGAACTCTAACAACACATATATTCAGATGAGAGACTTTATGCAGAACTTTCAAACATAAATATTATTTTGAATAATAGGTCAATTTTCCTCATTAAATAAATTTACACTTATTATACAAACGAGACTCTTTTATTCTTTTATTCATGTTTGTTCAACAGAATTTTCTTTTATTGTCGGTGGGCTCGATTCTATTTGGTGCAATGCTATTCGCAAGCATTACTCGGTGCCTTTTCATATAATCATATAATTTTAACTTATGTCTTATGCTGTTAAGAAATTCAATTAAATTTAGTTAATAATTTTTATACTATTAATATTATATTTTCTAGTTTCAAATCTCTCTCATTTCGTTCTTCTAAAAGGTAGACAATTTAGATTCGCTAAGAACAAAAATAAGCATTCAATTTCAACGAAAACAATGTTTTTTGTCTTGTTTTGAAGTAAACCCTCCACCCCACTGCATATTTTTATAAAATGTATTTTTATATTAACTTTTAAAAAAATTTAACTTTCTTTCTGATTTTGGCTTACGGTCATATCACGTTGATACACCGGTTTTCGTACGATCACTGAACTGTCAGTACCTAGATGTGTGGCCGCTTTGGAATAGCAAGTTCTGTAAGCTTTGATGTGTGGGTAGTGCAAAGAATAACGATTTTGAATTGTTAATCGGGGCGCGAAGTTCCAATTCCGGTTGGCTTCATTTTATTCACTTACACAAATACCATTTCTCCCTCTCACCTATGGGTTAATTAGTAGGACTTGTATCATTATGATCTCTAAAAACATTCTTACAATCTAAAAATATTTTTCTTGTTTTGAATAACCTGCAAAGGGTTGATAATAAGTAAAAATTAATCAATCAAAACTATTTTAGCTATCCATCATAGTGTACTTATCATGTATCTCACATACATATTGCCAAGTCTTCAGTTTCCACTCTTGGAAGCGTTTACGCGGCCTTATGGTTGGTGAATTGTTTTGCAACTTACAGCCTCTTTCCCACGAGATGAAATGTTGCAGGTCTCTCACTATTTTACAGCTACTTCTATAGTAAATGTTACAACCAGCCATATTTCTTAGTCTCACCTACTCTAACCTTCCACGCTAAGACCCACTATATCGCATACACTGAGAGAAACTACTCTTATTAAATTTAGTAATTTCTATTTGGATAGCTTCTTCCCAAGAACTGTTGCTTTGTTCCATAGAATTCTAGGAGGATACTTTCCAGACCAGTACAATCTTAGCCTCTAGTCTAGAGTTAACAGTTATCTTACCCACATATCCGCATAAAGTGCATCCTTACTATTACTGATCCCACAACAAAGGCCTTCAGTAACCCCTACATTGAGTTACCTTTGAGCCTTGTATAGGGTTAACACTAGTAAAAAAAAAAGAAAAAACTATTTAGAATCGACTTTAGTTTGTAATCAACCAGTGAGGACCAAACTCACAATTATTGTAATTGTCTGCGTGAGTAGC
The DNA here is from genome assembly GCA_037127315.1 of Ascarosepion bandense. NCBI lineage: Eukaryota > Metazoa > Mollusca > Cephalopoda > Sepiida > Sepiidae > Ascarosepion > Ascarosepion bandense. The sequence continues at coordinate 2,087,588 of JBBBDQ010000143.1, read as the reverse complement.
TTGGAGTAGCTTGGTGTAAACAACCAGTGAGGATCGAACTCACAACTGTAGTAATCGTCTGCGTGACTCGCTTGATAACCACTGACGAGGGGGTCTTGAATTTTGAACATATGATTTCCAGTCCAGTGCTTTAATATTGGGTAATAATTGTCGTAAAGTAAATTTTTTACACGCGTGAAACGGTTGCAAGGGGAATAACTCTTTTTGTCTCCATACAGTAAAGTCCCTTATCAATGTTTTTTTATAAGTTATGATTTTTGTTCAGTTTCAAAAATATTTAATATGATTTTGTAACAAATTCTTCACATCAATTCAGAATTTGTTTTTTGTCTTTTAAGGACCTAATAAAGAATGACAATTAAATTTTTGTATTGAAATACAGAAGAAATATTATTTACAATTATGTTTAACATTTAAAAGTCAATTTCATATTTATTGACGTAAGTTGTATTCTCTCCTAATAGAATTTATATTTTTATTATTCTTAAATAAACCCAAAAAGAATGTATTTTAGTGGCAAAAAAGCTAAAGAGGAGAAATTTTTCTTTTGTTTAATTTTCCTTTTCGTTTGTTACCGTTTTACACGCGCGACATGATCAAAGGGAGTTAACTCTATATACATTATTGCTATAGTTTCTTTTCGGTAATAATTAATCATGCATAACATCCAAACATTGGTTCCTGCTTAATCGAATCAGTTGAGCAACATTCAGCTGGATTAATAACAAGTGGGTAACTATCAAGAAATGCAAGTAAAAATTTGAAACAACCATAAAACTTAACTGAAAATTTACATTCAGAAAGAAAGGACACATTTACACTCGGTCAATTTAAGCGCCACTTGTGATACACGCTTGCTTGAGCGATAATATCTAACTATGCAGAAGGTTTTCCTGCACTAGGTTGCCATTTCTTTCAGTAAAAGTAAGTTGTAGACTGGTTACCAACCAAGGCTATAGGACCCAGTCTGTCTAGCTATTCAACTCATAGCTGAATGGAGAAGAGATGGATTCATACATTTTTCAAGGGCAAGTGAATCTAATGAATTCCAGTGGAATTCGAACTCGGCTCTCTAATTTCTCATTCTGAGCCGATATTCATTATACCATAGCGCACATTCATTTACACTATCGATCCAAACATTCAAAATACAATATTCTTTTCTGTGGAAAATGTCATCATCAAATATTGATGGGCTGCCATAGAATAACAAAAAATGCAATTTTACAAAGTATGATAGATAATAGCGGTACGACTTGATGAAATCAACTCATTTTTAATCCCATATTTCTTCAGAACATAGTCAATCACAGCTCTCCACAGCTTTCTTTTCTTTAATATGCGTGAAAAGAGGTAGATTCGTGTCTTTTCCAAAGGCATTACTGCAAAAGTAAATAAAACTGACAAGGCCGAAATCTGAACTCGTTTTGCTGATCCCACTTTTAAAACCACTGATCTTGACCCTAACCCGCACGTCCCAATCTACGCATATCTTTAAAATATTTATTATTATTATTATTATTATTATTATTATAGATTAATAATAGCGAGTGTCCAAGTTTTATCGCAGAATAAGTATAAAAGGTGAAGACATAATCAGTCAGTTGAGAGCTATACGTGATACACGTTTGACTGATCATGTCTTGAAAGATACATGACTGACTGAGCAGAAGATTTTCCCGCAGTAGGTTACTATTACTTTCTGTGGTAGACTGGTTGTCAACTAAGGCTATAGAATCCAATCTATCCTGCTATTTAACCCATAGCTTGGGGAGAAGCAACGGAATAATACTTTTCCCAATGGTATTTGCGCGTAAGTGAATGCAACGAATTCAACTGGAATACGAACTCGGCTCGGAACGATATTTACTGCACTACAACACATATTCCTGATAAAATTTCCCAAATCATTCATTAGACGTTGTGTGAGAAATGGAGAAAACAAGAAAAAGAATGGCGCAATCATAAACATGAGGAAATTCGCGAGTCAGAAACATGCCAGATTTTGTGGGATTTTTCAATACGAACAGATGAGGAACTCTAGCATGACAAACTTGATATATTAGTGAAAGATAAAATACAAAGAGAAAAGTTAATAACTGATCTATCGTATCATTTTGCCCAGTGGAATTATTATAGAAAAGAAGCTTCTTAGAGACAGCAAGAATTGTTTGTAATTGTCATGACAGTGCGACCTGACGTCACCATTGCAAGAAATATAATTTTACCTAAATCAAAATAGAAGTAAATAAATAATACATTACAAACAAGAAGAGGAAGTAACCAGCCATTGAAGTTTGAACTCGGAAAGCTTTGGAAGTTGAAAGCCACAATCATGCCTGTTGTCATTGGTATCTTGGTACGGTGACTGACAAAATAGAGACATCGATAAAGAAAATTGGCAGTGATTACCCAGTAGAATGTTTACAGAAAGGAAATCTCTTAGAAACGGTAAAAGTAATCCGGAATTTTGAATATTTAGAGTCGGTGGAAAATTGCATGATGGTTGATGGTTGTGACTTGCTATCTATGCATTGATGACAAGATATTAAAATCTTAGATGATGATGATGATGATGATGAAAAGAAAAAGAAAAATATAATATCCAGAAACAATTAACCATCTTGTATCAGGTTACACAGTGTTAGCACCCACTTATATAAAACTCGACATAAAAGAGTCGGTCAATATCTACCCTGTGAAAAATACATCATTTACTAGAAGGAAACTATAGGTAACTGGTATGAACATCACCCAGACCCGATTACAGAGACAGGACATGTAACAATTTAATAGAACTTTACAATACACAGGGAAACAAAGTTAATCGCTCAGACATCGGGGATCAAAGGCCACAAAAACAGAATGGGCTTTCATATTGATATAACGGCCTCTGTAGATAATGTATCTTTGAAGATCTTCAAAAAAACTATCAAAATACAATAATTCCAGTTGTAAATGGAACATTTGAATTGATTAGAAAAGGTTCTAATATACTCATTGAAAGAATTCCTGGTAGCTCATTCCTTAAAGAAATACAGAAAATTGTTCTCACAAGTACAGTTCACACATTACTTTTTCTTTACTTTTTACAAAAATGATCAGGGTAAAATGTCATAAAGCCGGTTCTGACCTTAGGTCTCTGGTTGGAACCCGGAAGAAAATGTGTGTAGATCAGAAATCAAAGGAAATAATAATAATAATAATAATAATAATAATAATAATGTTAAAAACCAGAAAGAAAAAACTTGCCTATTAATTGATATGGCTTGTCAAGCGGATTGTCACATAGCAACCAAGGAATTCGAAAAACTGTTAAAATATAGAGACTTGGAAATTGAAATAGAAAAAATGTGGAAATTGAAAACAAGAATCGTGCCAATGATAGTAGGTGCACTTGGAATGATAAAAAAAGGAACAAAACAACACATTGAAAGAATCCCTGGAAACCCCAGCTTAAGAGATATACAAACAATTGTCTTGTTAAGTACAGCCCACACACTAAGGAGAACTTTGTCTATGTAACGTTAGGGCTGATAGGGGAGATAGAAAAAACATGAAATGGAGCCAAAACGACACACCACGACCTGCCTTAGGTCTTCCCGCAGACTTGGTAGGTAGTGCGACCATAGCAGAAATCGAAATATGATGAAAAATGACATAATAATAATAAACAAAATGATTGTCGTAACTCTTCCAATATTTTTCAACAGTTAAGTGAAGAGCGCGATTTAAGAAAATCAAAAAAAGTGTGTGACAATGTTAAACAATATTTCGACAGTATGTCTCCCTTTAAATTATATTTTTAAAAGATTTTTCAAGTATAAAAATAGATAAATCTGCAAAATCTGCAAATTAGTATAATAAATCTGAAAATTAGTATAATAATTAGTATAAATTTGCAAATTAGTATAATAATTTATAATTATTATAATTTATAATCTTTTTAAAATATAACTTGAAGAAGACAGACATACTGTCGAAATATTGTTTAACGTTGTCAAACACTTTTCTTTTTCTTTTCTTAAATCGCGCTCTTCGATTAACTGTTGTCAATAATAATAATAATAATAATAATAATAATAATAATAATAATAATAATTAAATAGAATTTTATAAAATTTTATTATTATTCGTCAAAATACCCAAAAATATTCTTGATAAGGTTTACATATAAATTTGTTCGGGAAAAAGCAAAATATCTTTGATCATATGTAAATAATAGCTTAGGGTGATAGTCATATAAATTTCCCCCCAAAATGTAAAGGTTTAATCAGATTGATCCCTCCAATATTCCCTTTTTATAATAATCTTTAACAATTTATCTTTAAAAATAAAATAAAATAATAGCATAAGTTAAAACGTATTGCAAACTAATAAAAGGTTTGAAAACGAACTATCAAACCCGACCTAAAAAAATGTAGACCCCAGTTATACCATCTCCTACACCAACGTAAGAGGGTTTACGTTCCAATTTTCTAGAAGTGGAACTCTATCTTCTTCAGTCTAAACCTGACGTACTTTTTCTATCTGAAACTGGTATCAATGCCTCAATTCCATTACAGGAGCTCACAATCCCGGAATACTCACCCATTCTAACAAAATACGATCACCTAAATCGCCACGATCACGTGTTTGGTGCCTATATCAAGGACGAGTTTCCAAAACGAGTATTCTAATCAACCGTATATGTGTTTCCGAGTGGTACTTCTTCATACTACTACAAACATCTTTGCTCTGTATCGTTCTCGAGATGAAAGATCGGTAATCTTCGATCGAATATCAGAGAGGATTGACAATATTCTCATTGAATTTCTTCCCGCATCCATTTTTCGAATAGGTGATGACTTCAATGTTCACCACAAAGAGTGGTTATCCCACTTTAACAAAACAGATAAGGAAGGCAGATATTGCAGAGACTTCTCCATCGCTTATGAACTGACCTAGATTATTGAAAAGTCCACTCGAGTCCCGGATGCAACGGTGCAGCATGGGAACCTCCTCGACCTTTTCATAGCATCCTACCCTGACAAATGCACAGCAAAAGTTTTACCCTCACCATTGGTACGTCTGATCATTCTCTAATCACTGTCCATATCGACTCCAAAACAATGACATCCCCTGACTTACCGTACCATAGACAGCTTTCGGTCCTATTAGGTTGTCCCAAAAGTTCGTAAACACTTACGAAATGGGTCTATCTGGTCCAGCACAATCGAGACAAGCGATGGGTTCAGAAAGGGCAAGAGACACCATCGGTTCCAAAACAAGATCGATTCGCCAAGAAAGTCATGTTGTGCGTTTGGTGGAACTTTGAAGGAATCGTGCATTTTGAGTTGGTTCCAAATGGTCGTGCCATCAGTGCCGAACTTTACTGTCAGCAACTTGAGCGGGTCTACGAAAAGTTGAAGCAAAAGTACCCGGCTCTGAGCAACCGAAAGTGTGCTTTGATACAGCAGGACAATGCCAAGCCACACACCGCCAGGAAGACCAAAGACAAGTTTGAAGAGCTGGACGGCGTTGAGTTTCTGCCACATCACATCCAGCCTACAATCCTGACTGTGCTCCATTAGATTACGGCCTTTTCCGCTCAATGCAACACTTTTTGAAGGGCCGCCGATTCGACTCGTTTGATGAAGTCGAGGAAGCGTGTCAAGAATTCTTTGATTCGAAGCCGGCTGAATGGTACTGACTAGATCCGAAAGCTTGCAGATCGATGACAGAAAGTCTTAGAAAATGATGGTCTTTATTTTGAGCAATAATTTTTGTTGTTTTTGCGAGTAAAATTTCAATTTTTTTGCAAGTATTTTCTGGTAACCTTAGATTACTTGGCGAGTAAAATTTCAATTTTTTTGCAAGTGTTTACGAACTTTTGGGACAACCTAATATATGACGGAAGCTCCTCTCCCAAAATTCTTCAAACATGTTGCCCTCAAAACTAATGCCCTAATCTCTGAAAGGATCCTTTCTAGATTAGAGTGTTTTATACCCAACCCCCTCCAAAAAATTCAGTCCTGGTTAACCCCTGAATCCACTGCAGCTATAACTCACCGGAACCACCACTTCAAAATCTATCTCAAGGAACGGTATAGTCTGACTCTTACTTCTTTCAGGACCGCCCACTGTATGAGAATGCTGGAAAACGCAAAGTGCAGCAACTCGCGAGCTGTTCTGACCAAGGCTGAAAAAACAAATTGGATCGCACAAGTTCTAGAAGAACACTAACCAAATTATGAACAGAGGCAAAGCAAATATGCCCATTATTATAAATGCCCCAGATGTCATATCCTCCTCAAGCGACAAGACGAAGCTCTTCGCCTGAATCTTTGCCTCAAAATCCTTCCTAACAGATAGATCTATGAAGCTTGTTATTAACGGTCAAACATTCGAGGCTCTGACGGTCAACGCAGGTGTGCCCCAGGAGTCACTGTCTCAAACCAACCCTCTTTATGATTGACACAAATGATCTCCCTAAATATATACACCGATCATTTATAAACATCTACACTGATATGACGATATACCGGCGCACCTCCAAAAGTCTTGATGATCAGAGATTGACAGCTAATCTCTCTTATGATCTAACACTAACTTCTCAATAAGAGGGAAACTGGTTAGTTACATTCAATGCCTCCAAAATCAAACTGGTTACATACTATCACCACAGATCAGACCTTAAACTACTACCAGTCACGATGAACGGATGTCCCCTCCAGGATGCTCCGTACCTTGAGAGGATATTGGGTCTCAGCCTCACATCCGACCTCGTGGAATTCCTATATACGATTCATCCTTAAAGATACAGGTAAAATGATCGGCTTCCTATACCGCTCCAGTAGGTACCTAACTCCTCATACTTTCCTCTACCTTTTATAAGAGCCAGATTAGGCCGAAAATGAAGTATTGTTGCCATACCTGTGCAAGAGCTGCTCAGACCTCACTTTTCAGTTTTGAGAGTTCAAAAGTCTCCGAGAATAATTATTTTCCATCCTCCAACACCCCCTTTATCTCTCTCTTATACACACAGAGGCGTGGTGAGGTGAACCTCTCACTATTCTATCGATCCTACTATGAAAAGTGCTCGAACGAACTGTACCACCTGGTTCTACCAAACCCGCCATTTCACTTATATAATAGGAAACTACCCACATTCCTTTCGTATCCCATCGGCGAAACCACTCGAACAGCTTCTTCCCAGGAAACAGACTCCCAAAAAGGATCTTTCCCCGATCACTACTATCTTCATCTGTTTAAGTCTAGAGTCAACCGTTATCCTCCCCTTCTATCCATATAGAACGTAACCCCCTGCTTCGAGTGCCCCCCGGGCTTTTTACAGAGCAAACCATACCGCTGAAAAAACCGTGAAACTTCGAAAGGAGTATTTGCTTTCTTTAGTGGTGAATACGGAATTAAAGTAACTCTATTCTCTTCACTTTTTACAAAGATTCACAATTCCGTGTGAAATCTAAATTTTGAAGAATAGGAAAGGATTGACCCATACTGAAAGAAAAAGACGAAGCAAAATTTCGCGATCCTATGTTAAATTAATTTTCTAACCAATGAAAGGAAGCGATTTACAAAACAGAGAGGAAAGTTAACAATCCAGTGTGAAAAAGTTTCGCTATAAAAGAAAGAAAGTCGAATCAGTGAGATGGAAGCAGAAATTAGAAACGACACACTAAAATGTGACAAAAGAAACTTCAAGGCACAGACCTGGACATAAGGTGCCGTCACACATTTGTTTTTTTTCTTCACGTGTGCTAATTTCCTTTACCTCTTCTTAATCCTCAACATTCTCGTAGTTAAAAAGAAGACACGATACTTCAACTGACTCCTAAAAATTAACGTCCGATAAGTACAATTTTCTTTTATTGCTTTTCACTTTCTCGCCAGCCATAGAAAAAAAAAAGGAAAGGAACACAGACTTTATTAGTAACCTGTTAATCTTACTGCATACACACATTCGCTACTTACAACTAGAACTGCTACCTAAAACTACAATCTCTGGATTCACTTAACTCCTTACTACTATTTCTCTTGGAAAATTTAACTACGCACTACATTTTCTCTTAGAACATTTAACTCCTACAAATTGATTTTATTGTTAATAAAATTCTACTTTAAACATGCAAACGAAATATTTTATTCTTCCACAAATCCGCCTTCTGATGATTACGAATAAACCTAATGCTTGACACAAGATCAATTCAATAAAGATTCAACCGTCTCCCCTACTTTCCTTTCAAAGGGTACAAAACTCGTCGCGCGCCTTCTTAATTACGTAATTATTCCTCGAAAATATTAAATAAACCTGAACTATCAGAAACTGTTCACTCGACAGCTGAGTACGCCCTTACATTGCAATGAAAGAAATTAGGTGGTTAATCAAAATATTACGTCGTGTTTTCACACTTTTTTTTAAATATAAGTTTTTTTTTACATCTTCATTATAAACTGCTTTCAATTTTTAGATATTCATTATAAAATGCTTTCAAATTATTGTCCTCATTTTAGTTGTTATACTTTCAGCCTTCTTCAAGTGCCTGTTGGCATTTTTAATAATTTCTTAATGGTAATTCCATAATTCTAAGGAAGATGGCACAAAATTGTTTTTATACAAGTAAATGAATATCAAATGTTGGCCTGGCGTCAATCAGAATAAAATACAATTGGCGGTTAAAATGTGTGAGCATGGAAAAAGCATTGTATGCAGAATAACCAACAATTTTTTCACTCGTTAATCTTGTTCTATGAATGCGTGTACGCATGTTAGTAGGTATTCCACAGTGTGATGATAGATCTGTCAGGACTAGTGAAATGTAAGTCATGGCGTAAATTTACTGTAAATGACCTTGTGATTAAGGCACTGTTTCAAGACATTTACGTTGTAATTAATTATTTTCTCCTTTTATACCTACTAACAAAAGTGATAGGAAAAGGAAAAAAAAAAAAAAAAAAAAATTCTAAATAAATTCGGCTAGATAAAAAAAAAAACTCTAAAATTCCCAGTACTCCTTTGTCGTGCGCATGTGTAGTGAAATTTAGTCCAATCCAATGAAATCTTGAAGAGTGAAACGAGTTACAAGTAAACTTTCCACTTTGTCATACAATTTCCCCTATATATATATATATATATATATATATATAGGTGTGTGTGCGTGCGTGTGCGTAATTCCATTTTTCCGTCTACATGAAATGAGTTATGGTTTTAATTTCACAATCACTTCGTATAATCTGCAGAGTGAAAAATGATTCGATTTCCTTGATTTTTTTTTTTTTTTTAACAGTGACTTGTTATTTTCATTTTTATCTGTAGTAACTTCTTTTAAATACTGTACTTTGAGTTCTTAAAAAAAAAAAAAAAAAAAAAAAAAAACGCACACACGCAGATTTATGCCATTTTTTTCCTTTTTAGTTCTCTTAAAAAAAAAAAAAAAAAAAAAAAAAAAAAAAAAAAAACTAAACTGAATACCCAGTGGAAAACATTTAAATTAAAATAGACATTGTAATTTTCTGCGCATGCATAATAATGCAAAACTTTGCTTGATTAATATTTTATCAACATCTTTTTGATTGGAAATAATAATAATAATTATTATTATTATTATTATATGCATATAATTGTACATATATAAATTAGCAAATTTAAAGTTAAATTAGTCAGATTTGAAACAAGTATTACTTGCTTATAGTCTGAAATTTAGAATAAAAGTATTTCTTAATCACGGAGGTCATATTTTTCTGATGCGTTAAGTGACTGACTGACGCCAGCCAGATGTGTTGACAAACTAAGAATGGTTGACCAAAATTTATAATTGTTCAATTTTTTTTTTCTTCCTGTAAGGAGAAAAAAACCATGAAACACATGATCTTTTAATGTGATACACAAAATACGATTGTTTGTAGAAAAAAAAAACTAACAAATTAAAATTAGTTTAAAGATCTTTTGACTAGATTTGTATTAAGCTTTTCCAATTAGAAAATATTGTTTCCACATGAGTTAACAATCTAACTGCCACAAGGCTTTGAAGAATTTAAAAAATATCTAATATTATAGATTATCATTAAAAAAGAAAGAAAAAGAAAACATTTGCAAAAATTCATTAGTCATCGAAAAAAAAAAAAAAAAAAAAAATGTTTTTGTTCAGATTATAATGTCCTTTAAAGCAATTAAGAGCTTATCTAATTAGAGTTTTACTGCATCTTTAATTTTACTATTCAGAGCAGATTTTCGGAAAAATAAAAATAGATAATTTACAATATTACATTTAAAGGTGTACTCAACGCCTCGACTCAAACCTGAGGCGGGAGGGTAGATATATAGGGCACTCAAACAAATCTAGCAATACCAGCGCGATTTCCACCAAACAAAAACTTAGCCAAATTTCACATTTTTCTACTACATATTTCAGGTGAATCAAATCGATTCTGTGTAATGGTCTATCTAATCTATACTGTGAAGAAAAAAAAAATATATATATAGCCCATAGTACCAGGTTTTCACCAGTCTTTAAACACTTTCTATTTTTTCAACTGTCACTAGATGTGTAAACTCGTGTCACTTATAATCTTAAGTTAACCCGAGATTATCATTAAAACTGAATCTTTGTAGTTATCTCCCTTTGGTTAACCGATATATCTATTAAACGTCTTTATTCAGTTACGCTACTTTTAAATGTTTTTATACTTTTCATTATGAATACATTAATTTCTAAAATGAATAATTAAAATTAATTTTTAAATCCACATTTGACCAAAAAAAAGAATAAAAAAAATCAGCACATTTTTCAATCAAATTTTTTTTATATTTCTCTTCTGCTTCCAAAAGACTTCCTTGCTATAAAATTCTTAAATATTACTAGCAGTAAAAGAATTAAATAATTCTACAAAACAATTCTTAGAATGCTTTCATTTTACTCTATAAAGAACATAGATTCAACATATGGATTGTCAGATAAATTGTTCATTTGTTTTTTTTTCATTTATTTTAATCCCATTATTCATTACCAATTTTAACAAATTGGTCAATAATATGAAAGCCATCTTTGAAAATAAACACCAGAGTAAAATATATATTTCATGTTATTTATAAAAAAAAAAAAAAAAAAAATTATCAGACAATCCAATAGAATGGCTTAAATGAAATTGAGAAAGTCAAAGTTGTCTACCATTTACAAATATTAAATTTGTCAGAGGAATGCATTTTTAATATTTCAGTACAAAAATGTTGTCAGGGTTGGTAAATATAAAAACTGAAAGTGAAATACCCCTTTAATAGTTATTTAAAAAATTACTTTTTCACAGTTCGTTTAGAAACTCATCTGGTTGTTCCCCCTCCTCCTCCTCCTCCTTGATGGTGCCAAAGTTTGCCACAGATAATCCAATAAAATGTGATTAAAAAAAAAAAAAAAAAAATTTTGTATAACTCGTGTGATAATAACAAGAATTCATATTTAAATTTAATCAAAATCAGATGAGAAATTAAGTTTCTACATTATTTAAATCAAAGCTGGAAAATCTGACGTGGGAGGGGGAATAAAATTTACAATCATAAAAAAAAAAAAAAATTTGGACAACTTTGTGCTCAGGATATAGGCATAAAATTCAGAGACAATATAACTGAGGATTCTGAATTATAATGGGTAGAAATTAAAATGCAAGTAGCCACTCACTATCAAACTGAGTGTTTTGTTTTTTTTTTGTTTTTTAGAGAAAGTTTTTCAAGCAGTTTTTTCTATAATAATAATAATAAACTTCATTCTTATTAATTTTGACAAACATGAGCAATCACTTACTTAAAGAGCTGGGTTAGCATTTTAAATTTTTGATATGTTTGTTCATAAATATCTTGTGGTCAAGTCAGGTCAAAATCCAACTTTAGCAATTTATTTTTAAGAACTATTCCATTGTCAATTACTTCTAGTTGATTTAAAAACATTTATAAAACACTCAAATGATAAATATTAAATCTCACAACATTCCTGCAAAGATTTTCAAGCCTCAAGCAATTTATGGTTAACTGAAAGTTTCATAATTTTAGTTAATGAAAATGATACAATGTGTATCTTATTGTGAAATGTTATATTCAGTAAGTTTCATTACTATTAGTCCTATGCTCAAATGTGCTTCAATTAGTACATGACTATTTTCTTAAATTTTTACCTATTTTTTTTTTTTTTAATCCAACAAAAAGAAAAAGCCCACCTGGCTCCTCATGTTATATTCTATTTCTCCCCCCACATATACAAACCCATTAAGTACATAAAAAGCTATGGTACAATGGCTAGTCTCATTAAGAAATTACTTTACCCAAACATGTTTCCTGCTTGGATTATCAAGTCCATTAAATTTATTGCAATATAGTTACAAAGCATTCAGAAGGGATAGAAGGTTATTTTTGTTTTATGAAAAACAAAAACAATTTTATACAGGAAAGTTTTCTGCAGAAGGAAAATTTGAATTTAAAAAAAATTGTGAAAAGAATTTTAGCTTTGAGGAAAAAGTTATCCAAAAGAAAGAAAAAGATTAAATAAAATACATATCAAATACAATATATACCTTTAGTTTTTCAGTCTCTTTTATTCATTAAAAAAAAAAATAAAATAAAATAAAATAAAATGGTTTGATAAAGAGGAGACAATTCTTAAATGCTTGGAAATAAATTTTATATTTTTACAATCTACTGCAATGATTATCGGCTAATCAGCTAAATATACATCAAAAGCAAAGCTCTACTTGGTTAATTTTGTATCAAGTTTTGCATTCAGTAAAGTTAAACATAAATCTTGTAAACACACCAAATGAAAAAAAACAAAAAGTGTACAACAGTGGAGATACATAAGTAAAATTTTAAAACTATTACCACTTGATTAGAATTATTATTTTTTTATTTTTTTTTAAATACTTGTTTTGTCTTTCAATTTTATAGAATTTATATTAACTGTATCAGATGTTCATCCAAACAAGAAATATTTGAGAGAATTTTTAAAATTTTCTGCTCCTTAAAATTTGGTTGTGTTTTCATAGATAAAAAGCACTCTTGAAAAGAAAACAGTCAAATTATTAACAGAGTCTCAAAAATTTATAATTTAACATGAATAAATGAAGTTAATAGTATACAGTTTTAAAGAGAAATATTAAAGAGAAATATTAAAGAGAATTTTATAAATATTATTTGTAATTTTTTTTCTGCATCAAAGATTTTCTACAAAAGTTGATACTTTTCAACAAAATCAAAATAACACCAACAATCAAGATTTTAATCCCAACTTTGTTCATTGCAATATATATATAAAACCTTGCCATTTACCAACAAATATTGCTTACAATTTTTAAGTCTACTGGAATGCACAAGAACAAAATATCATCACATTCATAATACCCCAATAATGCATAGATGTAGATGTTGTGAATTTGAAAATGAAAGTTGAATCAGATCTATAAAAAAAAAAAATTTTTTAAATAAAAAAATAAACAAAAACACTTCCTTGAATAGATGTGTTTTTATTCTATCCATCATTGTTATGTTTGTTTTTAAATATCTGACAGATGTCATATTGAAGCCTTTTCTGACAACATGTAAATAAAAAGTTTACATAAACAAATTTACTTTGAGGAACTGCCAAAATCTAAACATTTTTAAATGATAAAGTTAATTTTATGAAAATAAAATTAAAGAAAATTAAACAAAAAGTTCATATTCCAATACTAAGCAAACTAGTTTATAATTGATTCACACAAAACATTGTCCACAAAGATAGATGCTATATCAAACACCATCTTAAAAAAAAAAAAAAAAAAAAAAAAAAAAAAAAAAAATCACAAGTGATAGCCAAACTAAAAACTATTTTTAATTGTCCTTCTCACAAAATGCATGATTTCTTAGTAAGTTCTACTAATCAGCTAGTAACAACCTGTATTCAAATCTTCAGAATGTTTAACTATTGGTAAATAAAATTACCACATTATTACAATAGACAGAAATATAACTTTCAAGTATAAAAAAGTATCAAAGAATATAAAAATAAAATGAAAATTTTAGCAAAAAATCAAATTAAAAATTGGGAGAGAAAAATATGAATAAAAGATGCAATAGACTAAGATTTTGTTTTCAATATTATAAATGCTATTTTTAGTGGGTACAAATTTGAGTTGATATTCCTGATTTTTTTTAAACCGAGAAATACAGAGACTATCAAATTTAACTGTTAAGAAAATAAAAAGGGATATCAACTCAAAAATATGTATCTAATAAAAATAACATTTATAGTAACAAGAAATAATGTTCGATAAATTTATTTTTAAAAAATCACTATACGAGGTAAACTGTTGCATACAAAAGTAAAAAGTCGGCAAATTTCAAACAAACAAGTCAGATTTTATGAGGTCTGTCTCAAAGAAAAAGCAGAAATAAGTAACATGACATTTTAACATAAGACTTTTCATAAATTTTAATTTCTAATATTTTATTAACTGACTAATTTTGGTCTCGTAGTCTCAAAAATCACATTGAGGTCTTTACCTGAACATTTAATAAAATTACTTTTTCAAATATTTTTTTGTTTTATTTTTTATGTTTGTATTTTTCCTCTCCAAATATATTAGTGCTAAGAGACCAAATTTTGCAAAAACAAAGAAAAATACTAATAATAATGTTGAGGATACAAAGATTGGTAATACTTTCAATATGACATAGCTCTTAATGTAAATTTGTATTAATCCTTGTTACGATTATTACAGTATATGATACTGGTTTATTCCTAAAAAAAAAAAAAAAAAATGAAAAACTAATCAAGTAGCCAGAAACAGGATTCAAACCAATCCATCATATATGCAAATGATAATTTCATGATACAAACACTGACATTGTTGAAAGCCAGTTTTTATTTATAAAAAGAATGTATTTAATAATGATCAAGGAACTCATAACAAAAATTATTTGTGAAGAAAACAAAGGGAGGGAACTAATAATGGCTTAATGCTAAGTTTTAGGTGAAGAACGCAATCCCCACTTAAAGTAAAAAAAAAATGATGCAAAAGTAAATATCCTGTCCACTGAAATTTAAGCACTTGTAAACATTGGGGAAGTAAAAATATTTAATATTGCCCATTTTACACTATAACTCAAACATCAACTTACCACAAACTAAATTTCCACTTGAAATTGAATGTATTAACATAGTACTATAATTAATAAAACAAGGTTTTGACAGGGTTTTTTTTTTTGTTTTGAGTAAAAGTTTAAAGAGAAAAAAAAACAGAGAGGATCCATACCTTTCAATGTCGACCATTAAGAATAAACATTTAGTATCAAATTATTTGGTTTCAAAAAGTAAGTTTCAGATTTTTTTTTAAGTTTTAAGCAAAAATAAATTTTAAAACAAAGCTTTTAAGAATATTTTTTCTAGTTTGAAAACACAAGAGATGTGTATATACTTTTGGATATAAAAATAAAAAAATTAACTATAAATGTTGGGAAATGCAATGAATAACTACAAAGCCTATAAGGCTAAAGAGAACCATACAACAAATCTAAATGTGTGTTACTAATGAACTATTTGAAATACTAATTAGAAAATTAAAGTATAATGCCATTGTGTATTAGCAAGAAAGAGCTAATATATTTCACTGGGATGGTTAGAAATAAGCACACGTATTGTTTTTTTTTTTCTTCTAGGTTTTATTTTTAGCCTTGCTTCTTAGCACAGACTAGTAATGAAACTGCATGCAGAATGCTTCAATTCTTTTCTAGATTCTTACTATCTTTCACATTCTGCACTCACACCCTTCGTTTCTTTGGCAGATAAATATTGATTGCCAACTGTAACAAATAAGTTTACTTACACCAAAATTATTTCATAAATAACATCAACCTATGTAGAGTGTTAATATATTTGAATCAAACTTAAATCCAAGTGACATAACATTAACAAGTACATTGAATGCTAATTGCCCAGAGTAAACAAAATTACGAAGAAATGTTTGATCAGGGATCAACTATAAAGATGAAGTGTGTTAACAACTTTGCATATTGATTTTTAAAAATAGTAATTGCCTTAATAGGCAAACAAAATTTGTGCTTTGAAATGGAAAATTTTGTAAAAAAAATTTAAAGAAATAAAAAAAAAATAAAATACTGATCAACTACAATCATACAAACCTGTGACATTCTTTGAATTATTCACATAGAAGTAAATAGGAATTGTTTTATGCATAAAAATTCTCTATAGAAGATACCACAGCCCAAACACTGACATTCCACAGAATGCATTATTGACAGCAGTCAATTTTTTTTTTTTTGACCAAGTCTTAATATTTCCAATATGTCAAATGGTCAATACTATATTTTTTTTTTATTACAAAAATGTTGAATAATCTTTTTTTTTTATAAGCCATTTTCTTCCAAAAATGGTATTTCTATACAGATATCCAACCAGATTAAAAAAAAAAAGGTGTTAATACCAAATTTAAACAAAATGTATTTAAAAAAAATAAATAAAAATAGTAACAATTATAAAATTAGTATTAAGTATAAAAAAAAAAAAATTTTCATTGTTAGCATTTTTTATATATTACTAAATAAGGCTCCTGTGATTATATCCAGACATGTTTTCTCACAATGAGTAAACCACAGAGTAATTCAAGGATTGATCTAAGTTATCCCAGTAAATAGTTAGAAACATTGCTCTTTTCATAATCATAAGGTTAACAAATTGTTTCAAGCATAGAAATTTTCCAACATATTTTGCTAACAAAATGTTTCCAAATACTATTTTCAGCTTTTGCCAAAAATCTTTATGAATTCTAATAAATAACAATGCAAAGGGGAAAAAAGATAAACATCTATTATTAGTTAATGTGAAAATAGAAGCAATCAAAAATGGAGTGATCAAATTAAGCATCAAAATTAAAGACTAACAGAAGATCCTATTTTTCTCTTTACTCTGGCCAAACAAAAGAAAATATCTATTCATACAATACATATCAAATGCTTTATTTCTGTGATGTTTTAGTAAAAACACACAAACAACATAAGGCAATAGCACTTCCATAAACAGTTATCCAATCAATTTACATTGCATGGCATTCTTGAATTGCAATTTATGCCAAAAATTGTGTCTCACTTAAAAAGTTCATTCAAGAATTATCTATTTTCATAAGCTATGGCTACAAGCCAGCACCAATTAAAGCACCAATATCTTTACCAGATTAGCTTGATTGTAAAATAAACTGTTTAGATTTTAAAAAGAGTTCCTTCAACCACTACCATTAAACCTAGGGATTTTAATGGGGGGGGGGGGGGGAAATATCATCTCAAAATTTAACTTATTTTTAAGTTTACCAGCTTAAAAATAAAACTAATATCAGTAACTAAATACAAATGAAAAAGTTACTGATTTTGTTTAGAGAAATCATAGGAAATAAACATTTTTTTAAATTACAAATTTTTTCATTAATAAAGTGATTTTTCAAATGTTATAATACTGTAAAAAGGATTTTTATAATAATCAAAACATTTCTAGCATCATACATAAACAAGTTAATTATTAAGAAATAAGAAAAAAGACCAAGAATTTACTATAATGTTGTCTATCCACAAAACATTTCAAAATTCATGTGTTTTCAGAAAAAGAATATTAAAATATACTTTGGAAATAAAATAATACCAAAAAACTGGTTCCTGTGACATGATTTTCAGATGCACAAATTAAATCAGTTCAGAAAAACCATCTACTTGATATCAAAATTATTAGTAATTTATGATCTATTGTGGATATGTTTTTAAGAGATCCATTTTGAAGTAATATTGATAGTAATAATATAGAAAAAAAATTAAGATACTGGAAGTGATTATTTTAATACCTGACAAGAAAATAGCAGTGATTTGTTTGATCTTTAAATGTCTTGGCAGCAGTATCAAACAGATGTTATGTTAATACATTGTCAAATAAAAATTTTTAATATCTTCACAAAAGTGAAAATAAACTAATGATAAATAGTAAAGGTAACTGAATCAAATGTAAATTCCATCTTATCACATTTGGATTCTGTAAACAACAAAATTGGTTGGGGGGGGGAAAAAAAAAATCTGAAAACAAAAAATTAATGATCATGTGAATGTAAACTGCGTCTGCGAAGGATAGTGTCTCTGCTCAATGGGCTGGAAGGAATCGTATTATTAGATGTATCTTCAGTATGCAGAAGACCATTACAGTTAGCAGTTGCATTTTGAGAACTCTTCTTTTTCTGAAAATAAAAAAAATAAGTTTTCATTTTCAAAATGTATATGCAAATACATAAAATTGATATCACTGTTTATTTGCTTAAAAAAGTCAGAAAGATTCAGTAAACCAAGCTTCAAAGCTCAAATTTAAAACAAAAATTATTACCAAAGTTATAAAATTACAATATTAGAATGTTATTGTTATGCAAAGAAAAAAATTAGCCTATTGTATACCTTGGGATTAAAGAAACCAACTGAAACTGACATAGGATGAACAAATATAAGAATATAAATTCAAACAAATTATGCTAATATTGAATCCTCTTTTCTTTAATATTTTATAGTCATTACAGGTGTTGCCAAACCTATTTTTTTTTTTATAAAATATAATTAAAACAATTAAAAATATTAAAATTGAAGAAAATAATCAATACTCACCTCTGCATGATTTTATGCAAGAATTATTAATGATTTTATGTAAGTTTTAAAAGTGAAGAGTCTATTCAGATGTACGAATAACCAGGTTTGGCATCAAGTTCGGAAAAAAGCTTTAAAGTAATGTGTTAGCTCTTCTATTGTAGGAGTTTAGTGATGTGGTCTTTTGAGCACTATATTTAGGTGTCTTGGGTCTAAGCAGATTTCAGACTCCCATCTTTTTTGTGTGATTAAGATAGGCTTGAAACCCAGTCTTGATTCTGTCACCTTTCTGATATTGTTTTTGACTATGTTGTTAATTTCCTTGTTTTATACTGGCTATTAAGTCAATTGGACTTTTCCTAAGTGTATCAATATATGGTCGTATGCTTTTGTTGATAGATAGACTGACAGAGCTAATTTTATCAAAACGGTTCAGTTACATCTGCATTAGGTCTTTGATTGTATTGATGTGTATTAATGCAGGGGTTTTGTGTACATCTTTATTGACTGTGCAATGTCAAGTAATTAGTTTAAGCTGTTTTAGTAATGGTAATCTTAGAACTGCCAGTTCTTGTACATCCACGATGTAGAAGGTGTTGTTATGCAATTCTGTCTTGTATTTGCATGGTATATTGATGCTGCCATGGCATTTTATTGGGGGGTGCTGTTGTATGCTACCAGTTTGTTTTGTTTTTTAAGTTTGGAAAAACTATCAGTGTCTAGTTTCTTTGGAAACCTTCATCGAAATGTAGAGACTGGTAACATGTTTCCTTGGGATCCTGTATTTATTTTTAGCTGCAGCCTGTGGATTCCATTTCTATTTGGAAGTTTCATGTTGATGTACTTAAAAGCTTCATCTCTCTGAGAGATGGAGGATGCTTTAATGCTATTAAATGTTAGGCCTTCAAGCTGTTCCTCTGATCCTTGAGTGTCACATATTGCATCAGTCCAGATGGATTGCCCATTTTCATATTGGTTCCTCATATGTTGAGGCTAAGACTGTGACTGGTTTTTTTTATAATCTCTGCTTCTTGACCGTGATCTTAAGTTTTATTTTGCTTGATAAGCAAACTGTTGCCCAATGGTTGATTTTGCCACATGTTGCATTTTGATTCAAATGCTGGACAGGCTTCACGGCAATGTGCATGACTTCTATCACAAATAAGACGTTTTTTTGCTTCCCCCCCACCCAGGACATGTTGGTATTCTTATAGTTTATATGGCAGCACTTTTATCTTCATTGCAATAGCAGGGTATTTTTGGTTAACAAGCTTGCTTTTTGATTAGCAAGATTGTCTTACTAAAAATCTTTACAAACCTCGGTGGGTGCCCCATACTCTTGGCCTTGTGCTACATCTAAGATGCTCTTAAGAAAAAAAAAAAAAAAAAATCACCTTTCCCAAAAGTACGCTCCAGATAGGAATCTATCTCTTCTGCCAATCAGCTGGCTGTTAAATCGCAGTGCAGACTAGGTTCTCCAGCCTTGGTTGGAAATCATTCCAGGAAAACTGTATTCAAAAACCATCCTTATAAAAGATGGGTTTCATTCAGCTATCTTGCTCTAGACACACAACTGTTGCTATGATTGCAGTAAACATGGTGCCCCTATGATCCTAATAGGTTATAAAACTAATAACAGTTCAGTGCTCCAAAGTTGATTTTGTAAATATGCAGTAATCATGTATTTATGGAACAGACTTTCTGATGAAATGTTGGGTTTTGTTGTTACTAAGATTATTTTCTGATTATTGTAGGCATGCATGTTCATAAAAGAGAGAAAGAATATCAAAGTTTTCTTATTCCTTCTACTTTCTCTTTTTGAACTCATCTTTTTTTTTTTTTAATTCATTAGTTTCAAGTCATGACTACATAAAGATAAATTGCTTTTCACAATATCCAACAGATCAAACTTCACATCAAGAAGTCAATCATAAAACTGTTGTTCTAACTTATTCTCATTTACTTCTTCACATATGCATATTATCAATCTCTGCACTTATTAATCTTATTACAGTAGAATTTATTTTTTAAATACAATTTTACTTCTTTAATCTGGCAACCTTGTGACCTAGCCACTGCCAGAAAGTAGAATTTGAACTTTCAGACATTAGTCGACTTAAATCCATAAACTAATGATAGCAAATACAAAGCATGCTAGATCATAGCAGTTATTGAACCACAAATCCCTAAATCAAAGTCTTTATTGAACCACAAATCCCTAAATCAAAGTCTTTATTGAACCACAAATCCCTAAATCAAAGTCTTTATTGAACCACAAATCCCTAAATCAAAGTCTTTATTGAACCACAAATCCCTAAATCAAAGTCTTTATTGAACCACAAATCCCTAAATCAAAGTCTTTATTGAACCACAAATCCCTAAATCAAAGTCTTTATTGAACCACAAATCCCTAAATCAAAGTCTTTATTGAACCACAAATCCCTAAATCAAAGTCTTTATTGAACCACAAATCCCTAAATCAAAGTCTTTATTGAACCACAAATCCCTAAATCAAAGTCTTTATTGAACCACAAATCCCTAAATCAAAGTCTTTATTGAACCACAAATCCCTAAATCAAAGTCTTTATTGAACCACAAATCCCTAAATCAAAGTCTTTATTGAACCACAAATCCCTAAATCAAAGTCTTTATTGAACCACAAATCCCTAAATCAAAGTCTTTATTGAACCACAAATCCCTAAATCAAAGTCTTTATTGAACCACAAATCCCTAAATCAAAGTCTTTATTGAACCACAAATCCCTAAATCAAAGTCTTTATTGAACCACAAATCCCTAAATCAAAGTCTTTATTGAACCACAAATCCCTAAATCAAAGTCTTTATTGAACCACAAATCCCTAAATCAAAGTCTTTATTGAACCACAAATCCCTAAATCAAAGTCTTTATTGAACCACAAATCCCTAAATCAAAGTCTTTATTGAACCACAAATCCCTAAATCAAAGTCTTTATTGAACCACAAATTCCTAAATCAAAGTCATAAAGTAACCTGTACCACTATTTAAATTAATAAATTTTGCAATTTAAAATGCTTCTGTTTCTCTTGCTTTTAATTTCTTATGAGTTAAATTATCTTGGCCCTTTTTTTCATCCCATATAGTAGAAATTTTAAGAGTGATTGTAAATATAAATTTCCTAGTTATTCTCATTTTCCTTAAGAATTCCTTCTTACTCATATTCTGTCTATGGTATTCTTAGCATTTCTTAGCAGAGCTATATTTCTTCAAGTCTTCTTCATCTGTAGAAGTTGTCCAGCATCCACTGCTATATAGAAGATTAGATATTACATAGCAGTTCAGCACCTTTTTCTTTGTTTCTAACAATATTTCCTGTGACTTTCCTTATTGCTTTCTATTATTGCCTTAGCTAAAAGTTATTTCAATCTTCTTTCCAAGTCATCCGTGTATCTTATGCTGGTAAGATTATGTCTAATAGGTCTTCTAGTTTTATGATCTTCTCACTGTAGAGAAGAAATAAATCCAAGAAGAAATCACTTCTTTCTATTTTTGGATATTCACTGAACTCATTCTCTATTTTCATGGAAGCTGTTTGTTTCCAGTAGAAGCTATAGAGTGTTATAATCTCTTTCCTATATAAATCAAACTTTTCTAATATTTCAAATAGGTTTCAGCCATACTTTTATCAAATTGTTTTGTATAATCTAGAAAACATAACAGAAAGATTGACCTATACCTATCTTTTTCTCTGATTATAAAAGATGACATTTCTTGTTCCAGTCTTAAAGAAAACTACCCTGCCCTTGCCTTATTTCCAATCTAATTTTGCTACAAGCTGAACTCATCAGAATCTTAAGTTATGTGGCTCATTATGCTGATTACCATCTTTTATATGAGGGATCCCTTCAGGACATAGGCGATCATGGCCCTCCACATCTTCCTGCTCCTTGTAGCTCTTAGTAAATTTTGTCTTATTTCTCCCAAACTGTTCTGCTAACCATTTTCTCAACAGCAGGTATTGATAAAAGTGTTAGTTGGATTAAGTGACTTGACCCAAAAAGTTGTGAGTTCAATACCTAGTGAACAAACAGTTATCTCCCTTTAACTCAACTCTCTAAGACATCTGGAAGTGGCATGACTCCTGGAAAAAGAACCAGTGGTCAAAATAAAGGGTTCAGTTCAAAATTCCAATCACCTGAAGAAAATCAGAGCGTACAATGACCGAAACATTGTGAATATGATCCTGCAGATGAGGACAACAGTCCAAACAATGTAAATAACCACATTTTGACTTGATAAATTTTGTTTTGGACAAAGCATAATAAATATTGTACATCCTGAATGAAAGCTAAAGTCAGACAGCAAGAGTATAAAACAATGAAAAACAGAAGCTGATTAGTCGACAAAGATTGCACAGGTCATTTAAAATTTTATATTAGAACACTTATTTACTTAAAGTATGAATTGGAAAAATGATAACATTGAGATAATATAATGCAGACACTTTCATCCTTTTATAATTTTTTTTTTTAGAAAAACAAAGATGTATTAGTACTGAAATCTATTAGAAAAATCAAGATGAAAAATTAGAATGAAACTTACCTTATTTAAATAAGACTTATGATAAAAGTTAAGGAAAAGCAGCAAAAGACTGCCACCATAGAAAATAAGTGCCCAGTGCATCCAAACAGGAAAGTTGCATGCTCTAACCAGAGACTGGACAGCATGGCACATTCCAAATACAAACTGGATCTAAACAGATTTAGAGAGAAAAAAAATAATGAAATCAAGATGCAACAATTTATTTAAAGTTATTTTCTACAAGACAAAGATCATATATTTTAACAAAGTAATAGATAAATAGACAATCATATTTTTAATAACAAACTTGCTATCATGTAGCGTCATTGAATAAATGGCCTTCAGTGTCAAGCAGGCATAGCCATTATAGTGATAAAAAATAAATATGAAGAAAATGTAAGAAAAATTTTCAATTTCACATATAGGCAATTATCAGACATGTTGGATTTTTAGACATACAAATATAGAGAAGTCCATGATTATTTAGTCAGGTTGTAGGTAGCAGAGAAGATACTTGCTCTCACATCTAAACTTGGAATGTAATTGTGATTTTTATCCAATAGTCTGTTCTGTTGAAGAAATTTCAAAGTGCACAACCTTCCAGTCATAATCCACACCTCTTGGACCTATCTTACTATACATATGGGTTACATAATATTTTTCATTCAACTCCTAAAGTATTTCTACTTTTGTCTTTGAACTGCCACAAATATATATAAAGTTGCATGCTACCTTCTCATGAAAGATGTTTTATAATTGTAGAATTTATTACCACAGCCCTTCAAAAATGCTAATATATTTTATCCACCCCTGATCTTAACAGTTGCTTGACAGACTACATTCATAGTTAGACATTTGTCCTACAAGGAGCAGCTTTATTTCTGCAGTGACAAGAGATTTGGATTTATAACACATGCACAAATTTCATTCAGTTATGTTTTTTTTTAATTATTTGTTGGTTTACATTATCCAAACAACAATAGCTCAATTTAATTGTGTACCTATTGAATATCTTCCAGATCTTTTTAGTAAGGAAGTATTTATAAATAAATTTAAAAAACAGACTTTCCACTTCTAAGCTTTTCTGGAGAGTGAGGAACCAAATTATTTCTGTAAATATTTTTCTTGGTTGTACATTTCCTTAATACTATTACGAGCAATATTCTTTTTCGACAGGCAATATACCTTTTAGAGAGTTCAATAGCGACATCAAAGAAGTCCACTTCTTTCAAATCAGTCTTAATGTTGATGTCAAAGACTAAGTTTTTAAATGTTTTAAATTCCTTTCTGATATTATCTGTAATGTTGCCATTGCAACTTGAGAATCACTAGGTCACCATCATGATGTAAACCTATATCTCCCTTAAATTTAACAGACCTTAACTTCATTAATTTTAACAGCAGACAGATCCAAACTTTTTAACATACTTCTGCTCCATCAAAGTTGCCATAATCACCTTTGTTGATCCAATCATCATTGTGGAATAACACATACTGTCAGTTGTACCTGATCATTTATATTTGTGTACAGTTTGGTCATATTTATGGCTTTATTAAATGTTTTCATTGATTGAAGGATAAAAATTCTTAATATCAACAGTATAAAATCCATGCTTTTTCTTGTCTGTGATACTATTAAAACCAATCAATGGTAACATTGATGCTTCTTTTTTCATTGACTAATCTGTAGCACAGAGAGGTAAAACACATACATTGTCTAGTAATTTCTAGTTCCACAAATCCATAGCATATACTTTGCTTGATTTGTCATCTGAAATACTTTTGAGGAATGTTATTTCCTTTCCAGATCTTCCTTCTAAAAACTGCTCTGCACCTTCCCGAATTCAATTATGTTAATCAGGTTCTTCTCAAATTTTTCAATTCTACCTGCTGCTATGGACTAAATCCATATCACTCTCAGTGGTAAAAATAATATTACTGCTTTCACTCTTAAGAAAATAAAAATAAAAAACCTTCCATCTAAAGAAAACTTACTACTTTCTGAATAAAGAAATTTCAAACTTGTATGTCTGGCAATTTCATTATATACCCAATGAGACTTAATAAATTGAAAAATTCCTGCACAAATTAGAAATAAAAATACTAACCAACTGTATGATAGTAAGATATTTTTTCCACCAAAGATAAGGATAAACACTTGGGCCAATGGCTGATAATCCATAGTAAGAGTACATAAGAATATGGACTAAAGAGTTCAACATGGCACCCAGAAAGGCTGAAATATAAACAGAAGGTGAGAATACATATAATTTTAGTAGATAAGGTTTCTCAGTGAAACATCTAGTGTAATTAACATTAGACAATTGTTATAAGACAATACAATGTAAACTTATAACATTATACATATAACAGTTAAATTTTATTTTTTTTTATTCTTCATTTTAACTAAATAATGCTAATCACTAAAAAGTGAAACATTTTTTACAAAGTCTAGTTTATAGACAAATCTTCTATTAACATTAGACACACACACAAGTAATGAAAATGGTGATACATATTTTAAAATGAATATTGATAAATATTTTTTAAAAAAATATCAGTATTAATAACTTGATAAAACTGCATGATAGCCTAAATAATTTTATGTTTAGTATAGCCATCAGCTTCAAATTTCTATTCCCAATTATTTTCAGTTAAAGAGAAAAACATATATATATATATATATATACACACACACACACAAGGATGACATATGCACAAATTAAAATTTACAAGAATAAAATAAAGCCTATTATAGGTAATATTCATTTGATAACATTCATTTTGTCCATTAAAATCATCCAGATATAGAGACTATGAAAGTAACAACTGAAAAGAAAAATATGCAAAATATTTATCATAATGTACACCATATGTATTGCTACTAAAAAAAAAAAAAAAAAAAAACACTAGAGACATTAATTTCCATATATGGATATGTTGAAAGTACAAGGTAAAATGTAATGAAATACTTACACTGGCCTCCAGCTACCCATTTGGTTCCAATCCACCAAATGGGAAACATGGTGACATGGTGGTAGACATGCAAGAATGTAATTTGGCTGTTTTTCTTTCGAAGGATGAAAAAGATAGTATCTAACATTTCTAATAATTTAGAAATGTAAAACCACCAAATTGCTTTAGCAATCTAGAAACAAAGAAATGTTGCAACTGTAGAATACAGAAGTTAATTTTTGTTATAGAAAAGTTATTTTTAAACTATTAAGAATTCTTTAATCTAAATACATGATCAAATTTTTTAATTTTTAATAAGCTCCACAAAATGTTTAAATGATTTCACATTAAGTAATTTCAGTTAAAAATAACTAAGTATTGATTTTAGTAATTACAAGTTAATTTTTTCTATATTTAACTTTTCATTTTCTCTATATAAAATAACAAGACATCTCAAATTACAGTATCACTGGCTTAAAAAAGGCAAACTAACCTTGACAATTTCAGTTTATACCAAAAATCTCATGCTATTGAAATAATAAATACTAGACTTTATAACAAAGCAAACACTTCCAAGCCTAAAACTTTTTTTCACAACAAAAAAAAAAAAAAAAAAAAAAAAAAAATCACTTACCCTCATTTCATTTGGGTCATAACTGTAAGAAACAGGCTGGCATAAATAGCTATAGTTAGCTGCACGAGATGCAAAAAATATCTACAACAAGAAAACATTCATAAATTAAAAATATAAAAAATTAATGCTGGTAAAAAATGCACCCAACACAGTGAGTTAATCTACACTGCCATTGTTAAAATAAAAAATTTCAAGCTCTTTAAATGTTGAAGTAAAAAGAAAAATAAATAAAAAGAATTAGATTTATCCATGAAAAGCCCAATTAGTGTTACATTTACTAAAATTATATATGTAAAATTTTATCTGTCGATATTTCTGAGATGAGATATCGAAACTGTTGTCCTCATTTTTATTGTCAGGTTTACAATGTTTCAGCTGTTATACACTCAGGACTTGTTCAGGTACACCTGAATTTATGTTAATCATGTCATTCTCAAAATTGTTCAATTTTACCTGCTGCTATAGACTAAATCTATATCATTCTTCAGTGGTAAAAATAATGTTACTGCTGCCACTCTTAAAATAAAAATAAAACTACTTTCTGAACAAACAAATTTCAAACTTGTATGTCTGGCAATTTCATTATATACCCAAAGCCATGAGACTTAATCGAAAAATTCTTGCACAAATTAAAAATGAAAATACTAACTGTATGATAGTAAAATATTTTTTCCTTAAAAATTAGGGATAAACACTTGGGCCAATGGCTGATAACCTGAAGAAGGCAGGAGTGTACAATGGCCAAAGCATCATAAACATGGCAATAAAGATGAGGATATGGGTTTCTTTTAGATTAGAAAGATTAAATTTACACTCACTTTTGGTAAAACCTTTTACCAGATAGCTAAATTTACAAAATATTTACACTTTTATAAAAATTATATCAATAAACAAAAAGCAATGCTTCAAGTAACTCTGTTGTTAATCTTACCTCACTGGCTATATGGAAATTCAAAACAATCAACATAAGATTGTAGATGACTAAAGTCCATTTGAAATTGAAAGGTTTCTTGTTCTGCATATATATGGGACCTAACCAAACAATGAATAGATAAAGTCCTGACAGTGCCAACGTTTGAGATATTCCATCCATAAGAGGCCAATCAGCAACTCTCTTATCTAAAATAAAACAAAATTTAAAATACTTAAAGACATAACATTTCAATGATTCTTAATTTCATAAATTCCAACTAGAGTTGTACATAAAGTCAATATGAATATCCTTTGTTTTAAAAGTTAATTTCAATTTTGACGAAGTCATAATACTGATTAGTCTCTCAGGTATGACTACCCAAGTAGTAATAGAAAAAACTAGCAGTGGTAAGATATGCACCAAAAATTCATAAAACTAAAAAACATGCTTGCAGGTAACCATTTATTTTCTTAACTATTTCATGTTTATTTATATCATCAACAGAACAAAAAATTGAAATATCAAAACTAAACATAGTTGTTAAATACTGATTACATACAAATCAATTTTTGCATTTGCTTTTAAGGTTGTACTTAGATCTGCATATGCATTTTAGAAGGAAAAAAAAATGAGTTGATGTAATTAAAAATTATAAATGAGTTGTAAAAATTCCCAAAAGGATATCTTAAATAATTAGAAAATAGAAATGGAGAACTGAAGTTAAATTAAACAAACAAAATGAAGTTAATTGGGGAATCAAAAAGAGTTGATCTCTGAATAAATTTGGCAAAAATAATTTAACTGGAATTTCTCAGAGATGGTCTTTTATTCGTTGATAAACAAAATGTTTACTTGAATTTCCAAACTGAAATCGAATCTGAGAGAGATAAATTCTTAATACTATTATGCTATAAACAAAGTATTAAAAGTTGGAAAAATTGTTTTTGGGCTGGAGACAGGTGTTTTTTTTTTTTGACAATAGACCCATTAATCCAGACAAGGTAGAAATTTTTATCTATATGAATGTCAAACTAGGATGGGGTGCCCAGAGAAGGGATCTCTTATACACAATTGTGGAATGTTTTGCTGCTTCTGGACCAGAACTTATAAGAATATAGGGTATCATGGCTAAAGAGCAGTATTTGGCTATTGTTAAAACAAAGAGCACAAAAGGTGTCTTTGGGGCATCACTGGACATTCCGACAAGACGATGATCCAAAACACATAACATGAATTGTTACAAAATACTTAAATGACACCAAAATTAAGAAATTGGTATACCCTGCACAAAACCCTGACCTAAACTCCATTGAAAATTCATGGAAATATTTAAAGAAAAAAAAAAAAAAGAAGAGAAATAAGTCCTTTGAATTTGGAGGAACTTGAAGCAATTGCCAAGTAAGAATAGAGCAAAATACCTATCATGTGTGTCTAGTAATGATCTTGTAAAGAACTATCAAAAAGGATTAAAGGCAATAATAAAAAATAAAACTTACATAATTGATTAATAAGACAAGAGGGTCAATGACTTTGTCCTATGATAAATGATTTTTGGTTTGTTTTGTATCATCATTTAACATTAAAATAAAAGTTTTGTTGTGGGCATCATTGCAAATTTTTTTTAAATCCATTATCATTTGTGGAAAAAAAAAAAATGCACATGAAGTTTTCATTATAAAAATTTTAGGTATTACAGCTTTATTTGTAATTATGGAAGTGGGTGAATAATTCTGTCCACAACTGTAAACCAGAGAAGCATTTCATCAAATCTCAAAACAAGGTGCTAAAACAAAATTAAAAAATAAATAAATACAAAGACACACAGGTACAAAGGAAACTGTATTGTTGCAGACTCACTACAAGAACAAGCAGCTGCTACAATTCCTAAAACAATGAGAATTGGAAAGAAGAGAAAAATGAAAAACCAAAGACCTCAAAATACTTTATATTTTACCACCTAAATGTGTATATAATGCAGATTTGTGTAATATTCCACATCAATGAGTTATTGTCAAGTTTTCAAAAGTGTCTGCTTGTCTTGAAGAGAACTTCCTCCTTACCTATCAACATCTGAGGATCGGCTTTGGGATCACACAAGGAACAGGTTACCATGCTCTCTAGAAGAGTTTAATGATGAACATGGCAAATAGATGATTGCCATCAAAAAAGAGATTCACTTCAGAAAGACAGAGACAAATCAGAACAGTCGACAAAGACACTCATATTTTAGCCTGTCATGCACACCAGAGGAGAAAACAATTTTAAACTTCAGGGAAAGAATACTGTTCTTATTGACACTAAAAATTTATTTTTTATTTGAGAAACTCCAACCTCAACATCACCATGTTCTACTGAAGGCTTAATATTTCCCACAGCTAGCAATTGTTGCTGAGGAAGCTTCAGTTAGTGATTATGTATGTTTTGGCAAACATTTGAAATTTGTTTCTGATGACTTGGAATTATAATTTTGTAGATATTATTAACATAGATATGGTGCAACTGGATCTTTGATTATTTTATTATTGATGTAGATCATGTGACAGATCCAAGTTGGGTTGAAGAATTTCTCATGTTGCAATATAATGAATCTAAAATGGCATACAAATGAGGTTATCAAGTGATGGATACACAAGAGTATTACTAAAAGTCATCCAAATTTGTGGTCAAATGTCAAATTCCTCTCCTACTTCATATCTTGTGGAAATGGCATTCTTTAGAGTGAATCACTTATTAATGAAATCACACAATTGCCTCAGTATTACAGAAAGGGGGGACTTATGTGTCATTAATAAACTTCTTTCCAAATGTTTTGGTTTTCAGTAAAAAACATTAAACTCAGAAAAAGCATTGACTAGCATCAGCTTTTTGTTCTTATTTTTTCCTAGTGTATGTTATAATCCACAAAAAAAAAAAAAAAAAAAAAAATGATTATCCATAGAAACAAAGCTATTTCCATTTATTTTCATTCATGGTCTTTTTAACCAAAACTCATTTAAATTTAATTTGTTAATTCTGAAATTATTCATTGGTGGAGGTTCTAAACTTGCCATGTTGAAAAGTGAGCATTACATAGAAAAAGGTTGCCAAGCACAGCTGTACAATATATCAGTTCAGTTGTTTACTATTCAAATATATCCTCTTAGTTTTAAGATAATAAATTTTATAGCCACATGTATATTTCAATTGTATTTTTTATATGTATATATCTATTATGAATAATTAACAGCTGTGAATTTTGTTTTCAAAATACTATTCATGGGAAATTATCTAAACGATTAATATTCTTATTAAATTTATAGTAGTGGATGAAAATCCAACAATTAAAAACAGGAATAATTTCACATCAGCTATACAAAGGAAATAAAGCAAAAAGTCATGTCCTGTGTCATGTAATCCATATGTTGCATTTCTATATTCAAAAGCAAACAGGAACTACTTAATCATCCATCTCCAAATGTCAACATATTCTAATTGTTACCAACTTTTAAAAAAAATATATATCAAAAGAGCACTTAGGAAATAAATGATATTAGAAAACTATTTTATTTTATAATAGTTTTCAATAAAATTTTACCGAGAAAAAGAAAAAAAAAAAGAGAGAGATAGAAAACAAAGAAAAAATAAAAACCTCATATGATGACCTTTCATAGAAATGGCAAGTTCTTCATACAAACTTCTTTCTTGTACTGAATTCTTTATAAGTTATACGTTCAGCCACTGAAAGGTTCTTATTGTCTGAATTATAAATACATAATCAAGTCTTGATATTTTTAAATGAATTATCGAAATAAACTCTTAGCAATTTCTTTCCCCAAAAAAATAAAATACAAAATATTAAAAATACTGGAGGTCAATCTAAATTCTGAAGAGAATAATGCCAAATTCAATGAATAAATGGTGCTTGCAAATATAAAATTTATGCTCTCAAGTTATAAGTTAATATTTATTTTATTTTAAAAAAAATTAAGAAAATAAAAGTATTTAATAATGTTAAAAGGTATATTTTACTTAATGAATTGAAAATTTAGTATTTACAGTTATAAAAAAAAAAGACATCAAAATCAATCTTACTCTTAAATAACAATACTGAATTAGTATCTTAAAATTAATCATCATTGAATTTATAAGCTATTTTCCAAATACTAGTATTAACACGAAAAGTTTTATTGAAAAAAATACTTTAATGAATTGAAATGCTATGATAATTCTGCAGAAATGAGCAAGTAAATGAAAAAAATTTAAGTGTATTTATTAGATTTTCTTAATAAAAATATTACTTATGAGAGTAAAGATTTTTTTTTTAATTTCTAGTAAATATTACTTTAGGGAGTGAGGATTTTTCTCTTATCGATAGTAAACTAACAAATAAATAAAATTTCAAGTTAAAATTCTATATTGGTAGTTAAATTTCTGAACTTCAAATCTATTGCTTTCATTGTTAAAAATTGTTGAAAATATTAATGGAGTTAACTTTTCTTTTTTAATTGTAGAACAAAGATTCTGAATCAATTTTATTCCAACTGTATACTCATCCTCAAGTGAAATTTTACCACTGAACTTTATCCAAGTGAAAACATATTTGCTTTGAGTAAAAAAAGAAAAAATATATTCTATTCAATACTGTTGAAAGACTAAGAAACACGCATAGTCAATGAAGATTTACTTCTTTACCAACAAAATGAGGCAGCAGCAACTAGAATAAGCATGATTCTCAATTCTGATTTAACAACCTAAATAGTAATTTGCAGGAAAAAAAATAAAAATAAAGGGTGAAGAAAGAAAAATGGCTGATGAAAGAAAAATGGAAAAAAAAAATATATGTGATGAAATAAATAAAAATGTGGATCCTATAAATCAATAAAAACAGTGAGAGAGAGAGATGGGGGGTATCATAAGGGATTATTTTACTGATTAAACAAGTTCATAGGTAAAGATGAACTTTTCCCAGATATTAATGCACAGGAATATGAGGAGGAAATGTGCCCACTCTAATTTTTTTATAAGAAAGAGAGAAGCTAAATGGGTATGATTGACAGACTAACTGCCTAACCTTTACTCAAGGATTTTGTGGAGTGAGGATATATACCTTACATTCAATGGCCTTCCTGACAAACATTTTAAGGCTTGGGATGCAGTGTTGCAAACTCTTTCATGGGCCTGGAACTAATCCAAAGACGAGAGAACAAATGTACAGGTTGCTTAAAAATGTTGGCACTAGTACAGTTTCAAACTTCAGCATCAAAATGCCTATATTTAACTCCCAATACTTTAAGAGTAAATGTATGGCAGAAATAAATCAATATCTTCAAATAATTATGGATTTATTCTTCTATGTGCCCTCTCCTTTCAGGACGTAGGTGATCATGGCTTTCCACATCTCCCTATCCCTGGTGGCTCTTAATATGCTTCCTCCTGTTACTCCACGCAACCCCTGTTCCATCATGCACCTGACCAGGCCCTTCAAATATGTTATCCGCTGCCTTCCTCTGTCTCTTGCCTCCTATCTGGCCTGTCAGTATCAAGTTCTCCAAGCCCACCTTCCTCACTGCATGTCCCAGAACTTCAGTTGTCTCTTCCTGATGCTCACTATTAGTTTTCTTTTCAATGCCATTCTTTCCAAAATATCAGCATTGCTCACATGTTCGGTCCATGATATCTGCAGCATTCTTCTGTAAAACCACATTTCCACTGCTTCAAGTTTTTTCGTCATCTTCGATGATATTGTCCAGCATTCACTGCCATATTGAAGAACTGACATCACATAGCAATCTAGCACTCTTTGTTTCTAGGGAAATTTTCCTGTGTCTTAATACTTTACTCAGCTTCTGAAACACATCCTTCACCATGCTAATTCGCCTTTGGATCTCGAGTCACACTTTCCATCTCCTGTTAGAACACTTCTTAGGTATAGTAGTTTATGCACCAACAACTCACAGCACTGAGGAAGAAATAGAATCATTCTACTCCATACTGGACATTGCCAAGGCTCAGTGCAAAAGCCAAGAAATTAGGATCATAATGGGTGACTTGAATGCCAAGGTAGATAAACAGAGGGAAGGAGACATGACCGGCAACTTTGGACTAGGAGTTTGCAACAAATGAGGAAAAAAATGGGTTCAATGGTGCACAACAAATGACCAAGTAATAACTAACACCTGGTTTCAAGAACACTCATGACATCTATGAACATGGAGAAGCCCAGGAGACAACACGAAGAACTAAACAGACTACTTAACTATAAACAAGAGATTCAGGAATGCAGTGGTTCAGTGTAAAACCTATCCAGGTGCCGACTGTGGAAGCGACCATGTCCCAGTCAGCTGCAAACTAAGGATAAAACTCCGGAGAATGAAGAAGCTTAGCACAGCACCAAGACTGAAATACAACAATACGCTCACAAATAACCTCAACCTGCCAAAAGAATACACTATCAGCATGAGAAAGAAACATGAAGAACAAATTGGAAAAGGACACTCAAAATGGGACTCACTAAAGGAAGCACTAGTGACATCAGCAAACAATATTGCCCCAAAGGAAATCAGACACAAAAGAAAAAACGAGTGGATGATTGAAGAGATTCTCAATATGATGCAAAGGAGACAAAAATAACGCCAAGACATTGATTTATTAGATCACACAAAGAATAAGACCATAATATGGAATCAAAACAGTTTGTAAATCTCAAAAGCAACTCAAATTCTGCAGCAATTAGATTAGTGTCAAAATCAAGTACAAAAACAGAGCAATGACATTTCATTAAACATTTTGTTTGGTTGCCACCATTGTATGCCATAGCCATTACTTGTCACTAAAAACGCTTCAAGAGGAAAATATGAAATGGTTATTACTTTGAGAAAGATAGATAAAAGTTTGTACCATTAACACATTTTCATTTATGTTTCTTACCAAAATTCAACTAATAATTGCCTAATTCAAGATATTAGGTGCCTTTAAATACTTAAAAAAAAATTTTGCTTTCTTCCTGAAATGTTTAAATTTCTTTAAAAAAAAAAAAAAAAAAAAATAAAAAGATCAACTTTCAGTTAAAGTTTCTTAAAGTTTGGACTAATTTGAAAAAATATTAGTACATATATTAAATGCAATCATTTTTTTTAGCTGTTACAATCTTGAAATTGTCAAAGTCTCAAAAGCCTTATTCCCACAGACAACTACTTGTATTTGATAATTACTTTGCATATTAATCTCTTATCAGATTCATACAGCTGAACTTCAATAAACTCTACTTGTCTATCAAATATTAGATTTTAATTAAAAGAAAAACTATAGCTGATGAAAAATGCCTTACCTTGCTAACAATGATTTCCAAACAGAATCTTCAAGCTTTGCATTTTTACTATTTAAACTTAATACAAAATCATTAAATTCAAAGTTTAAACCATAATTTTATTGACACATGAGGCACAGATTTATGTAATGATTTTTCCACACAGTTATCTTTATATTTTCATATATCTGTTTATATTTGTATTTTGTTTCTTTACTATACAGTACTTGTAAAAATTACTCACATAAGTCAGTGATGATCTGTGTATGAACCATTATAATATTCAAAATCTATTACCAGTCTTTTGAAGGATATAACTAAAATTTCTAACAAAATCATGTTACTTAATCATTTTGATAAATACAAAATAGAAAATAGAGTAAAATATTTATGTAATAAATAAATTACTTTGTACTGATATTCCACACACAAGGCAGATCAATGCAACTAGAGCACAAACTGAAAAATACCACCATACAGTAGTAATAACAGTAGGAATATCAATTGGGATATAGAAAATATGATATAGGCAACCTAGTAGATCTTCTGCTTCTATATCCAATGAGATCTAAAATTACCATACCGGATATACATCAAGTATCTCCTGCTTTGAATGAACATGGATAGGATTTGTTTCAGTGTTGCTTGTCTGTTACCACAAAATTCTAGACACCTCTGCTCATGATTATTAAAGACTTCTTCAAATATTCTCAGTATAAAACATGACACCATAGATCAAGGGATGTGAAACGAGCCCATAATTTTAAAAATGGAATATCCCATCCGTCTGGAATGTCCCATTTAAAACGGATAATTCATGTCACTTTGCCATGAACAGTACAGCCATTGTTAATGTTGGGTCACCAGATGTCAGCATAACTGATTTGGCATTTTCATGTCAAAATAAAGTGGTACCACCTATTATTACCTTTACATACTTCTATCTCATGACTTTTGGGACATGACCAAAACATACTCATGACAGAGCAATAAATCTAAAGCAGAAGCTGAAAACTAACACTCAGCTGAAGATTATATGAAATCTTCCAGCAAGGATTACCACAAAGTGAAAACAGAAAACTTTAGTGTCAAAAATGAAATCCCAGAGAACAATGAAGAAAGATTAGAATAAATATGTAACAGAAAAGTTTCAATGCAGAATTGGCTACCAGAGTCTGAATTTATTAAAACAGCAACTCTTACAGAAGAGAAGACATTAACTTCTCAATTTCTATAATCTATCAACTTCATGAGCCCTACACAAGGTTGTATCATCTATGCATTTAATGAAAACTATTCAGGAAATAAAATTTTTTGGCAGACCTGTATGACATTACCACCAACTGAAAATTTGTTGATTTTTTTTTTTTTTTTACTTTTCTCTGTATATTCTGATCAATTAGTACATAAAGTTTCCAATTTTTAAAAAGAATTTGGAAACTTTTGGAATTTTGGAAACTCGCTTCAAGTTGTTGCTTTTTTTCTTT
Source organism: Ascarosepion bandense (assembly GCA_037127315.1). Taxonomy (NCBI): domain Eukaryota; kingdom Metazoa; phylum Mollusca; class Cephalopoda; order Sepiida; family Sepiidae; genus Ascarosepion; species Ascarosepion bandense. The sequence goes on along the minus strand of JBBBDQ010000143.1, from coordinate 2,051,116 downwards.
TTTTTCCTCCCAAAACTTGTAGGAAATTAATGAAAAAAAATTGTTCCAGAAGTATGTTTTTATTCAAATTTTTTTTAGAATAGGAATTATTTTAAAGATTCTGTCAAAAATTTTTTTTTTGTTTCACATGTCATATTTTTCATTCCAAGTTTTTTTTTTTACAATAGGAATTATTTTAAAGAAACTCTTTCCAAAACTTTTTTTTTTTTAACGTTTCAAATAACTTATTTTTCATTGATATGAAGCAGGGATAATTAAAAATTTTCCATGAGTTTGTTGATCTTGAAAGTGTAAGCTTCTCTATACATGGTCTCAGCGATATCAAAGTGACCCCAATGCAAGTGTTAACAAAATGGAAGATCGATTTACTATAAGGTTGTGTGAGAAACTGAGCACCCACTAAAATTCTTAATGAATTTTTTCCAAATTTTTTTTGATAATCAAAAAGTTTAGGGTCTAATCGATGATACTGCACTGAAAAAAGTAAAAATGATAATCAACAAATTTAGGTGGTGGTAATGGCGTACAGGTCCGCCAATTTTTTTTTTTTATCTATAATAACTCAAAATGCAGAAGACTAAAATATAACAGTAGCCATTATCCTGTAAGTATAATCTCCGTTCCCAACCATCTGTCTAAAAGAATATTTATAAACAGATTCTTAAATAGCAGCTGCACTTAATGGTAATGAATAAAACTGATAACAAAACCTTTTGAAAAATATGAATAAAAATTGTATTGCACACATGGAATACATAATTAAAAACATTCAAAATTACTATGATCATCATCATCATCATCTGATGCTAAAAGATCATCATAAAGAACATTTACAGTTTCATCGTATGGGTTCCAGTCGATCGTCTGAAATATCAGATTTAAAATAAAATAAAAAAATTTACCTAGATTTTAGGTATCATCTTACCTATAGGTCATTTTGTACATGAAAATATATAGTAATAACCTATTAGTAGAGATAACAAAAAGAAAATAAAATTACTAAGAGCTACAAAAGACAGAAAATTAGGGGAAAGCTATGATTGTCAACATCCTGATAGGACCTATCCTGATTTTCTTACCACCATTTTTTGCCCTTACCAATTTGAAAGTACTTACAAATACTAAGTTGTTTTTTAATATATTTAAATTTCAAACTTCTTAGTAGATTAGGACAGGATATGAATAGATTTGCCACAAAATGCAATATCTCCAATTTAATTATTTCACAAGAAATAAGAATAGTATTTTGCACAGGAAAATGTATGCTTAATTATGAAAGTTTTTCACAAGGTTATTAAATGCATTCAAGTCATAAGGGAAAAATATTAAGCAAAAACAGGAATTCAAAATTTTACCAATAGTTTAATTTCCTTTGTACATTTTGCTGGTATAACTTTCTGTAAAGAGTGCTTTCTATATTTATAGGGAAAAAAGGTGAATTGCAAACAGGTTTTTTTTAGGAAGTGGGAGGAGAAGGAAGTCTGAGTTAGAATGAGAACTTTTGAGCACCCTCCCATGTTTTCAAATGAAGTTAATATATTAGTAAAACTTTATTAAGAAATCAAAAGTTTTTTAAATTAGTTTGTTCAAGACATATGGAGACATGTGGAGAGGGCAAGACAGTAGACTACTTGCAAGAGACTATAAATTATAGAGGAGCCAATTTTCCAATCAGGAATCAGAAACGGAATCTTGTTTTTTTATGTAATTTTCAATAAAGAATTATTTTTTTTTTTTTTTAATTCTTTCAAAACTTAACTGTCTCAGTAAAAGTACTAAAAATTATAATAAGCCCACAAACAAATTCAAATAATAAGCCCACAAACAAATTCAAATAATAAGCCCACAAACAAATTCAAATAATAAGCCTACAAACAAATTCAAATAATAAGCCCACAAACAAATTCAAATAATTGTTGAATTTTAATGAAACTAAGTTCAGTTTCTTCCCCTTACAGAAAAAAATTTGGATAAGTATGTCAATTTTGGTCAACCGTACCTAACACGTCAGAAAAACATGACCTCATGATTAATACTTTAATTCTAAATTTCATGCGATAAGCAAATACTTGTTTCAAATTGGATTAATTTAACTATAAATTATCTATTAGTTGTGAAAAAAATTCTTGATTTTTATGCAGAAGAAAATAGTGCTGATATTTCTTGGGTTGACACAATCAAAAATGACATCAAATCAAAACTCCATTTGGCAAAAAAGTCCTCTAAAAGTCATCTCAACTGAAACAAAACAATCACAATACGTTGGCGACACAGATGATTTTATTTTATCCTTGATTTTTTTAATATGCACACTTTGACATCCCTCTAGACAAAATGAAGCCATTCATATTAAAGCATTGCAAAGAAGATCATGCTATTCCAAGTATCAATTGCTTTAGGCAACTTCATCTGTCCAAACTGTTTACTTGTCACTTTGCTGCCCTGGAAGCCAAGTTGCTAATCTATCTCTCTGAAGCATAACAGACAAAACAACTTTTACTGTTGTGACCAAGGCATTTTGAATGAATTTGCAAGCATTTGTAAGGAAGTCATTTCTTATTGATGTTGTAACCCTGACAGAATGCAATCAACAAACTGTAAATGGGCATGTATGAGTCATAACTCATGTTGTAACAAGTTTTATCAAATGTGTTAACTATTACATGTTGTGATAAGCACATATTTTAAAATCTTGTTGGTGAAGTATTTTCACAGTGGTTAGCATGATAAGATTAACCAGCTTACTACTTTCAAGACATCCTTTTTTTTAAAATCTTGGCTGAAAATGATACCTAAAATAACTTGAAGACTCCTTGCCTAAGGAACAAGTGAAACTTGCCCCTGTGCTGTTAGCAACCAGATGGAATTCCTGGTTTAATGGGGCAAAATATCATTCCTACTATGTACACTTTTGTGTATGATTCTTTAAGCAAAAAAAAAAAAGTCATGGCCTTGCAGTAGGCAAAATTCTAGAATTAGTAGATGATAATTGATTGCATCATGCCATAATTTCTGCCTGAATCCACATTTTATGAGAACTACAACCATTTAATAACAGCTTTGACTAAGTCTCCACTTGCATATGATGTATACAACATAATGGATGTAAAACTATTTGCATACTGGTTCATTAAAATCAACATTTGGCCTGGAAACTAAACATCATCTGAATTAGAAAACACAAAGAAGGTGAGAGTCATCACAATTTTTTCAGCACATCTTTTTCAAAACTGAATAGACACCTGGATGCTGACCTTGTGTACAACTTTTACAACTCAACTCGTCTATTTTATTATAAAGAGCTTCTTTGTATAACCCATGATTGATAGTCTTGCAGCCATTAAAGACTTACAAGATCTTTTTACTGATCATCTTGAAAAATTCCAAATTTATGTGAATTACCAAGATACTTACCAAATCCTTTTAACATTCCAGCATCTTGGAATACACATTTCCTCTTTTGGAACAGATTACCAATAAGGTCATATCAATGTATGTAACCAGTGTAGATGCTGAACATTAATTTTCTCAGTATAAACATTTACTCAATAGTCAATGTGAAAGTCTTACCTTGGAGAAGGCCAAGCAGCTTACAATGTTTTATTACAGTGGAGATTTAAGAGAAGAAATTTGAAAATTGCTAATTTTCCAAATTGAGAAATTAGCAATCTTTAACAAATTTGGGCAATATTTCTGTTGCTTTATTTAGCAGGATTTGAGTTTATATATTTAATTTGTTCTTTGTTAATTATCGTTTGATTCTCATTTTGTAAAACTTTAGCCAAAATTTTTTACTTTAAAGTTTTTACTGAAGTTATTTGCTGTTGATTCTTTAAATTTGTGATTTTGGTATTGCTTTTAATATTGTGAATCAATAATTATAAATCAATTAAATCTGAGTCCTTTCACTTTTAGGAAAAAAAAAAAAGTTATTCTTCAGATGCTTAACAATCTGAATATTTGTTCTTAAAAAAGGAATCAGATTAAAAGTTCTACTTCAAAAGATAACTATGCAATGCCATATTCCATTGTTTTTATTGTTTATTCATGTTACATATAATTTGTTTCGTGATTTTCATTTTAAAATCCATTCCCCCCAGAGAAAAAAAAAAAAAATCAGCCCCAATACCTCCCACCCAAAATTTTTATATTTATAAGAACCTATAACTTGTCATTATAATTTCCCAAAATACAAAGAAGCACTATAAAGGTTAAGAAATTTACATTAGAAGACTAATCTAATCAAAATAAGTAAAATAGAACACACACAGTCCAGCTCTTCAAATGAATGCAGAAACTGTTATTTTTCATTGTGAAAGGTTGAAGAAAAACTTCTGAAAATTTGTATGAACATGGAAGAATCCACAATATTATTTGCCATTTGATTGTTGTATATCACATGTTGTGTATAAATAACAGAATTATCTTAATACAAATTTAAAAAAAAAAAAAAAACTTACCAGCAATAGACAAAGTCCAATTATAAAATTCCTGAATTTCTATTACTTTATCTCTTACAACTTCCATCTTGTCCTATAGAAAAAAAACAAAACAATATTATTAAAATGTACATTAAGTGAACATAACAATGAAGCAGCAGAACCAGTTAAATAATACTGTATGTATTCTGTCATTCATGTATATCTTTCTCTCTCTCTCACACACGGAGGTGGGAGGTGAAAGAAACAGAAAAAAAAAATGTTACTCAGTGAAGTTTTTATTACCCTTTGTTTTTTGACAACTACAGAGATTGAATAAAGAGAAAACAGTTTTTGTTGTTTATTTTTTCTTATACAAACACCAGGACTTTATCACATACATAACAGGTCTATAGCTTTTTAATGGGAAAAGAAAGTTAAAAAAAAGCTACAATTGTAATACAAATTGGTGTCTGCTTTTGATGACAAGACAAATTTGTTACAAATACTGATATATATAATCACACTGAATTTTTCACACAAAAACCAAATTAGAAATTACTCATTAAAATCAATTTATCTAAAAGCCATGATTGCATTTTCAATATTTTTGCCTTATGAATTTCTCTTTCATGCAAAAGAATTTTAACAAGTTTTAATTATATGCAAAAAAATTAAAACTAGTTTTTGTATAAGATATTAAAAATGTCAGATATTTTATTATAAATCTTTGCAGGGACATTCAGAAAATAAATAACTTCAATTTCTTTATGCAAGTATCCTTATATTATTGTGGCACAACAAAAAAGTATTTGCAAATCACCTTCAAAAACCAGCTGAAATCTTAAATATCCAACCCCTAACCCTTATCTAAAGAGATCACAGGAATATAGATTAGGACATTAAATTTAGATGTTAAAAAATAGTAAAATTACAGTAAATTTTCTGAGCTGCAGGTTGTGTGTGTGAGAGAGAGAATGTATTTATTTATTGCAAAAAGCAGTGTGCATATAAATCCTAATTTGCATGCATACATACACACACAGAATTTAGAAATAAAAAGATCCAATCTAGTTTTCAATATATGAGCCTATGCTATTTAAGTGCACTGTGCATCATTTTGGCAATCACATTAAATAAGTACATTAATAAACATAACCATATTTCTTGTCAATCAATATTTTTCAATTAATGGCATATACTGAACATTACAGATCAAAATTAAATAAGTCTCAAGTTATGGATTTATTGATCCATACTGATCAAGTTTTAATATATTCATGAACTGATATTGTCATGAAAAGATTCATGTATCTGCATGCATGCATTTTTTATAAAAGCACTAAATTTATGGTTTTTAGACAAAAAAAAAATACAGGTCTGCTATGTTTTGGTGTAGCCCATTCGGCATCAGAAAATTTTGATATCACTATCTTTAAAAAATGGATATTTTGTGAAAGGAAAATGATAACTTTAAACTTTTAATCAACATTGTCATTTATTCTTAAAAATCAAATGTTACTTTTTTTTTTAATTGATGAAATAAATTAAAAACTTGAATTGCAAAAACTGTATTAAACTTATTAAACCTTTTAATCTTAAAATTTACTTTTTTTTATTTTGTAATTATGAGCAATACCTCTAAAGAATTCAATAGGAGCTAATGTTTCAACTTCCAATATGACTTTTTTCTTCATCAGCATCTCTAGATTTTCTTTAAAGCTTTTTGGGAGGTCTGATATCCAGCTGTCAACTTTGAGATATGCATCATGGCTGTGTGTATTCAACTGGTAAATAACTTCTCCATTCTTCATATGCAATCCCACTTTAAAATTGATCTTTCTGTTCTCATCTCCAGAACTTTACTTCATGATCACTTTTATTCATTGCATCAAAAATAAAAAGCATATCCATCACGTATGACTGTTTCTTTCAAGTTTTGATAAAATATTTGCTGCCATTTTGAATGATGGGTTAAAAAAAACTGAACAATTTTAACTTTAACCAAGCTTTAAATTCTATACAAATTTCTAACTCTGCTAATTGGAATATTTGACAATTAAAACTATCATGAACAGAATATATAATTTGACTATTAAGAATGAGAGAGAAAGTTAACAAGCCAAACAAGGTGACTTCTTAGTTATTAATCCAATACCAAAACATTCCTTTACTGAAAAAAATAAATAAAAAAATTCCCAGCAAAATGGCTATGCCAAAATCTCCCATTCCTAAAAAATACACGTCCCAGAAATTGTTCCCTTAGTAATAATGTATTCCTTGCAAAAATATTGTTATATAATCTATATAATGTATAAATTCAAATTGTTTCAGATACTTGCATAATTTTATGAAAGATTTTCCATAAGCATTTTAAACTTTAAATGCTAAGAACATATCTTAAGAAATGAAAATTAGGGCTTCTAAAAATTCTCCATGAAAAGTGCTCAATTTTGAAATTTTACCTCATCTTTTACAGTTTCAATTTTGCTCATTTCAACTTTTACAGAATATACAATTCCTTACAAAACAAAAATCTTTAACAGCTGAGGGTTCCAATGATATTAGAGGGAAATTTAATACGCCATTTCTAGAAGTTACTTCAAAGAATGGCAACAAACACAAACAAACAAAATGACATTATCTAACAAAAAATAAATAAAATTAAGTATAATGTCATGAAATTCAGAAACCTTTTAAAAAACCTGATTCCTCAATCAAATAATAAGTAAAATGAATAAATCAGCTTTATTTAACTCCCAAAACCATAAACGTATAAAAAGTAAATAAAGCTCATGTTTTAAACTACATTACAGATAGATAGATGAGTTTTTCAACAACAATTTTTCATTTATACCAGTTTGTTTAAAAGGCCAACATAAGTTCTATTTTTTTTTTTCCAATTTATTTTTTCTGTATTTTTTCACAACTTTTCTGGTTTTTAGAGAAAGTCTAAATATAAATTTTAGAATGTTTGAGCATGTGCAGCTTTCACAAGCCATTATCAAGGTTTGGGTTTTATTTTTATGAATCCTCAAGTGTTATGTCATTATTAAAGTCTCTCTTTATGTCTCTGTATGATCATTTTTTTTTTTTAATTTATGAATGCTGAAAGTATTCAGACAAACAATGGACAATTTATACTTAAGCTTTCACTAACACTAAGAAATGCATCCAAAATATAGGAAGAAAAAGTTACACACAGAAAGAACTTTAATCAAACTTATACATTTGTGACAATCAGCCTCCACTCAACTAATTAGGACACCTAAATGTACAGTAAATGATTTTATAACCAATTTAGTTGTCAGTAAAATCAAGATGTAGCAGTTTCAAAGCAATAACATGTAAACTAAGGAAAAGGATATAAAATGTATAACTACAAATATTTAAAAAAAAAAGTATTTGGATTAAGTGCCACTTAGCTAGAGAGTAAGGAATTCTGACCATTGGCTTATACAATTAGACTACTTTCTAGATAAGGGATGGTCACAGTAAGAAGAAATGAAAATATAGTTCTTGCTGGCCAAAAGGAAAATCTGGTTTGTTAGTCTGACAAGAAAAAAGTAGTAAACATGTTCTAAATATCACTTCACCTATCCCTATTCAGTGTCAGACAAACTGATTCATGAATAAAGAACTGTTTATCAGAACCAATAATCTTGTTTTTAGTATCAACATGATATATCAAGACAGCTGTATTCAAGATTTTTCTCCATGTATATCTTGCCTTAAATTTCTTTACAGAATTTACACTGAGCCTTTCCCAGTTTTTTCATGTCAACTCAAATGGTAATGAAACCAAATCAGTCATTTAAGAAAAAAAAAATAAATTAAAATTGTGAGAGCCAGACCGATGTTCATGTATTCTTTCAAATGATAATTTTATTAATCTTCTATATACTGTGTCCCTTCAGGATGTTGGTGATCTTGGCTTTCCACAACTTAATAAAATTGTCTTATTGTTATCTCTCCTAAACTTTGTTCTGCCACCTATTTACTTAAGCTTGCTAGGTAAGTTGTGCATAGTTTTCCTTTGTCTCTTGTCTGGCAATTATGAAATTTTCCAAACTATCTTTCCTCATTATGTGCCCTAAAAATTTGAACTATCTCTTTCTGATGTTACATGCAAGTGTTCTTTTTGTTTAGATTTTCTCTAAAACTGTCATTGCTCACATGTTTGGTTCATATTCTCAGCAACATTTTGTAGAATATTGCTTCAAATCTTCACCTGTGAGGAGATTGTCCAACATTCACTGCCATATAAAAGGACAGTTCAGTACCTCATCATTCAGTGTTCTGATCTGAAAAAAACAATGCCTTCAAAAAAACAAAAATTACACTCTAGATAAATAAATAAAGTATAAAACTATGATCATTTTCTTTTTTTAATTTTACACAATTATCGACAGAATCTTTCTAAAAATCTGGGCAAGATTACTGGCACTGAGCTGGTAAATGTTCCTTTGTGTGATTTTAATCATAACTACAATGCATATTGTAAATATTTAAAGTCAATAATCCCTACAGATATACCAAAAATAAATTTTAAACATTTTAAAATCAAGATAATTTTAAATTTAATAATTGCTTTTTATATATTTTCTAGCTAGCACTTTCATTTGAGATCTAAATATTTATCCAGGTCCAAGGAAGAAAGCGACAAAAGTACTTAATCAGCACATTAGACAATACACCATGGACAAGGAGCAAGGTGATAAGAAATATTGGATATGATTAAATCTCATATTCCTGTTATTATGACACACAATACCAAAATAAAGCCGACATTAAACTGTAGCAATTATGGTGTGATGAACTACTTAAATACATTACTGAACAATAGCAAATCTTAGGTAGCAGCTGGTAGATGTTATTACCAATTAGTGAGGCACTAGACAAGTTTGTTTAGCATTTAAAACAACCAAAAGAAACAGAAGACAGGGAGAAAGACTTGGTCTTAACTATCATGAATTTTATAAGCACTAGACTGGCAACAAAGTAAACATTATTGATTATTACTCTGCTTTTCTGTCAAGTCTACTATAATGGGCTTCAGGCATCCAAGAAACTGAAAGAATCTCCAAAATGATTTCAGAATTCCCTGCTCCACCCCAGTACCAAGCATGTTTGTGATTCAAACCCAGCTCTGGGTTAAGTAGTGTAGACCAGGCTCTCAATTGATTGATTCTTTCATTCATTTTCTATGGCTTATCAATCCATTGTAGATTATTTAAAGCCAGAAAATATTTTTAGATTGTAAGTTTTTGTTTTTTCATTTTTTTTGGTGAGGGTGATATTTTAGTGATACAAGTCTTAACTCAAAGGTAGGGAAAGAATTCATATCTTTCCCAAAGATATCTGCCCATAAATGAATATAACAAACCCAACTGGAATTTAAACTCAGCTCTCTGATTAACGATTCCAAGTCATTATCCATTACACTATCTGCATATCCAAGTAGCCACCCATCTAGGTACTGCCCAGGTTTGATGTTGCTTAACTTTGGTAATCATACAGAAACCAGTGTTTCAATGTAATGTGACCGTAAGCCTAGGTTCTCAAGTTTTAGATAGAAAGGAAATGAAAACACATAATTCCATGTTGTAGAGAAGAGAATAGAAAACCACTCAACTATCTTCCCCAAGGATATATGGAAATTCACAAATGGTAAAAAAAAGGAATCTGTAGAGAGCCATGATCACCTTCATCCTGAAGAGACATTGTCTAGAAAAAAAAAAAAGGTGGGGTAACAATTTTTTTTGTACATATTTTTTGGAAGTGTAAATGAATTTACAAATGCAAATTTCTTAATATATTTGTGACTCATCAATCATTCTCATAGTTTTTGTAATATTCACTTGCTTCTTTGAATTCCTATCTATATTTTCTTTTTATCATTTCACCCAAAACAAGATAGTGAATAGAGCCACTAAGAGTTATTGAATGGGAAAGAATGAGAAAAAAAAAGCAAACCTTGTTTCTTTTTCATATTAACAACTAACAAACAAATGCTACAGAGCTTAAGCATAAAAATACTAAAATTCAACCATCTTTTTGATTAACATGTTCATAATACTACTACTGAAATTCATTTATTTCAAAAGTTATTACAATGGTTAGTGGTTAGTAAAAAGCTTACAAAAAGTGATTGCTAGTGACAGAAATGCCAACTAATTAATGTACCAGTTACAAGAATTTTTATGTATCTAGAGTTTTGTCTAAAGAAAAGGAAGGGAAAAAAATACTGAACACTCGTTTACCAAAATATTAACATAGTACCTGCATCTGATCTTTTTCTTTTAGATCTATGATAGAAAACACAAGATATTGTTTTGAGGCACTTTTGATAATCGTATATTCCCAAGCAAGGCATTATGCTGCCACTGTTGTGCAGGGGGTTACATAGGAGGAAAGTTATGCAAAGGAGTAACAGAATAAAGAGGGTGTCAGGAAGCGGGTAGGAGAGGGATGAGAATACTGCAGAAATGAGATGAGAGAGAGGATGCAAGTTAGTGAGATAGATGATTGACTTTACATTTAAATTCTTGGAGATTGGATTGTAGCTAATCTTGTGGCTCAAGTAAATTCATATATAGGGGACACCAATGAGCTAAGTTGATCAGAGCAGAAGCCATGAAAGTACTTGTAGAAGAGACACAGGGAAGCCACACTGTGCGGTGAGAAAGTGACTGTATCCAAGCTGCCAAGTCGGGATCGAGCACATTGCAGATTCTCTGTTGAGTTTTGTCAAGGACCCCTAGGTGGATAGCAGGAGCACCCAACCAGATATGGCGGCAGCATTCAATGCACGGATTTAACTATGGATTCTATGTAAACATTTCACTTGAGGTCTGTTGTGGGAGTTAACCCGAGGAGGCAAAGTGTTTTGTTTTACTTTCAGGGAGACTAGCCTGATCCATGCTGGGATTGGGGGGTGGGCAGAAGTGACTGTAATGGTTAATAGATAGCAGCTTCATTTTAGAAGCATTAAAATTCACGAGCCATTTTTTACCCCAGTCCACCAAGGATTGGAGATCCTTTTCAAGCTCGGCAATGAGGTTTGCTTTGTCAGCCTCAGCAGATTTTTGACCGAGGCAAGAGTAAACCGTTGTATGGTTGATTGCAATAACACAAAGCCACAGGTAAGAAGAATCTGATATCAATGTCTGCCATTACAAAGATCTTTCATGTGTAGAATAAAAGCTTAATTTCAAACAATAATTTGCTTGCTGTAAAGATGAAGTTATACTTAATCCAAGCCTTATTACAACAAAACAAAGAGACTTGAACCTCTAAATTGACATGCAATTATTTTATGGAAACTGAATGAAATAACATTGTATTGTTCTATTTGGTTTCTATTGATAATAGGCAAATAATGGGTATACTTTAAAATAATCATTCAATAGATTCCTTGCCAAACTAAAACTACTTGTGAATTGGTTACATCATTATAGACATGAAACTAGATGAGGGAGAGGACTGGTATCATTCTCTGTGGAAGAGCTCAGAAATTGAGAATTAAGATTTACTTGAAGAGTTTAGCAGCTGAGTGGGGGCAAGAGAGAGAAAAAGCTAATAAACATGAAAGACAGCTCCATTGATTTTTATAGCTTATAGGAAAATAGGCAAAGTTAAAAAAAAAAAAAAAAAAAAAAATGGAAAAGAAATGTATCTTTACACTTTATTGCATATTAATAAAAGTTATGCAATCTCTACTTATCCCAGTAAATCATTTTGAGATAAGGATACTTCAATTTATTCATTAAGTTATATAGTGCACAAGAGAATATTCAATAGCATGTGTCAGTTATACAAGATCAATTTTATTTCTTTGGTTTTTACTATGTTTCCCAGCACATATACAATCATTATTATTTTTAAAAGGAGTAAGTAAAAATACCGATACTAGTTTCCTGACAATATCTCTAATAAAATAAAAAAAAATAATAAGAATATGTTAACATATGCAAATATGATAATTTTAAGTTATACAATGACTTTTTTCTCTCTATTTAGTAACTCACATATGAGAAAATAAAAATCAGATTTGTGCACAATATATAATAGCAAAGCTTAATTTTCAGAGTGACAAGATTTCTTTTATTGTCACTTAGATATATGTAAACAAACAAACAAAACATGTAGCTGCAGCTACCACTAGGAGGGTTGAGTCACTGTCAGGCTAGAAAGTTTTTTTTCTTTCAGAAACTATCTTGCACATTTATAAGTCTACCATTCATCCAAGCATTGAATACTGTTGCTATATGTAGTTTGGTACTCCTGCTATTCATATTTCATCCACCTCCCATCCTTCCTTCGGCATCCCCTGTACCCTGTTTTTTCTCTCACTTTAACCCCCTGCACACTAGTGATAATTGTGCCTTGCCTGAGGTGAAATGGTTATTTAAAAAAATTTTAAAAAATAAAAAAACTATTTCTTACCTTAATTTGTATAACAAAAGGTTTAAGTCTACTAGTCATTGCATGTCAATAGTCATCTTGTCTTAATTTCTGTTCTTTTATTGTTATCTCAATGCTTTTTCCTCATTCTCACACTCAGTAATCACTTGCATTTTAGTGGCTTTATTGCCTCACTTAAGGTGGAATGATTTAAAAATAAATAAATAAATTATCAGTAATTGTTGACAAAGTACACAACATTTACTACAAGCTCTATACAAAAAAAAGAAAGCAATTCATACACAGAGGGCTTGTAAATGATCAACTTTATATCAAAATCAGCAAAACAAAGTATATCACTGATTTAGTTAATACTTATTCCTCCCCAGTCTCAAATATGAAGACTACCTAATCAATACAACAAATATGAAGTGTATTTATAACTGTTTTAGTATTTTTAAGGTCTTACTAAATAAAGTAGAATATAAAAATAAATACAAACATGATAGAATAATTTCTATCATAATTAAATGAGAGCTACAATAAAAGCTTATAAAATCTTTGCAATAAAGCATATGCAGGTAGCTTAGTACTTAGAAGCTTGTAATGAGAAATTGGTAAGCAGAGGTCAAATTCTGGTCAAGTTTGTTACATTTACTTTTGCACAAATACCCTTGAATCCATCTCTTCTTCCTATGGGTTAAACAGTAGGACAGAGAGCTCTCTAGACATGATTAGCAACCAGTTTAGGAGAACAAACAGAGACTTCAAAACCTATAGATAGTTCTATCAGAGAGTAATTATTTAGGATGGTATTGACACCAAAAAGTAATTGGTCCAAGTAGATGGATATGGGTATAAAAATGACAATTGACAAAAAAAAAAATCAATAAAGAAAAAAAAATCACTTGTCCTGATAACTTTGCATTTCACCCTTTTATTTGGTTTGAACAACCCAATAACCAAATATGAAAGATGAAATCTGACTTTATATCCGTCCTCTGCTCTACCACTGAGTCACATTAGACTTTACAAAAGAAACATTTCTATGATACAAGCAAAATAGTTATCAGACTTAATTTTAATCCGCACATGTATTACAACAACAAAAATAGTATATTTTTACCTAACAGAGTACCAGTAAAAATAAGAACTGGTTATGCAAAAGGATGTCTTAGCAATTGCTGAAGGACCTTGAAATTTATAGAAATCTTATTTGGTATATACTAAAAAAAGCTTTAATTGAAAGTTTATGGAAAGTGAAGCATGAAAGAGGCTTGAGGCAGCCGAAATGTGGTTTTACAGAAGGATGCTATGGTTACCATGGACAGAGCACGTATGCAATGATGAGGTGTTGGAGAGGAAACAAATAAAAAAAACTCATACTTAACATCAGGAAGAGACAGATGAGGTTCCTATGACATGCAATGAGAAAAGAGGGCCTGGAGAATTTAATGCTCACAAGATGGATAGAGAGAAAGAGAGACAGGTAGAAAGCAGCACAAGACCTACTTGATAGACCTGAGCAAATGGATGGCAAAGAGGGGCTTGGGAAAGATACCGAGAGGAAAAATATTAAGAGCAACAAGAGAGAGTCAAGTGGAGGTTCATGATCGCCTACATCCTGAAGGGATACGGCAAATGAAGAAAATTAAAGAAAAGGTAGGACCACTCAACTCTTAAAGAGAATTGCCTAACATATACCATATATTAGAAATGGTCAGCTTGAAAATTTGTATAAACATTTCTTTACATCTAAATCTGCATTTTTAAAATATCTTATCAAAAATTGGAAATGTGCCTCATTCTTCCATGAGGATATGTTTTCAGTTTTGAGTGAATCACTTTCCAAATATCACTTGACAGTTCTCAAAACAACTTATATTAAATCAAGACAGATATTTCTTATACAAACAAAAGGACTGGCTGTTCAGACTGTCTATAGATATACCTGTGTCATATTATTGATACGGGTCTATTTTCTTTCAGGTTTCCCTTTTTTATTTAATTTTATCAGTTGAGTTCTAACTGATTAACTCATTCTATAGTTTTTTTCCCTTCTTTTCATATTACTAACGACTGTAGTTATCTCTTGCCCCTTTCATGTATGCTTTTATTGCATTAAAGAAAAACGAACATTTCTCACAGGCAATACCAATTTAACTGGATGACAAATAGCAAAGTTTTTCTCAGTATTCCATCAGCGACTAAAAATGCCTGACCATATCAAAATGGCCGTAGCATTTTGACAAATTTCAAGATAGACACTGATGGAATGTCTCTACAGTTTCAAGAAAGGCTAACCTGATAGTATAAGCTATAAAACTTTTGAAATTGTAGAATGAAGAAACATCTTTTTATTAACATTTTCGGTTTTTCTTGATAAGGCAGTTAAAATGTTTTTTTTCATAAGTGGCATTATTCTAGAGTAGGGCTATTTTGTTGATGCACCTAAACAAAATCCAGATTTCAAAAACACAATGTCAAGTGGCTAAAAACCATACCACAGGTTGAGCAAATCACTATCAGCAAAATTAAATAGATCTTGATAGATGTACTAGTATGAATATCACAGGTCATTGTCACCAAGGGTTTGAGTATAATGGCCTTGTTCAACGAGTGCTTATACATTTTCCCCTATAAACTATAACTAAAGCCCATTCAACACAATTACTGTCTATTTATACAGGTTGTTTCTGTAGGTGCTCAAGTGGGTATCTGCAATGGAATTTAACTAGCACCCAAGTAAACAGCAACAATCTGTTTCATGCTCGAAGGCATTCTTCAGGCATGAATATCAAGGATATAGCATGTGTATGCTTCATGGATAGAGCATATGCAAATCTGAGGTCAACACCAAGTGTCCACTCCTATATATATATATATATATATATACACACACACACACAATCCCACCTATTGAGCACTTTCACCTATAAATATCAGTCAGTTAGGTAAATGCCATACATAATACACACTTGGGCAATCATGCCTCTTTCAATCTATGACTGATTAGGCAAAAGATTTTCCAGAGTGGGTTGCCATTTCTTTGTGGTAGACTGGTTGCCAACCAAGGCTATAGAACCCAATCTGTCCTGCTATTCAACCCATAGCTGGAGGGAGAAGAGATGGATTCATACCTTTCCCAAGGGTATTTGCACATAAGTGAATATAAATAGCATACTTTAAAATTATATTTTTTATTGTAGCTTAGTGGATAGAACATCACCATGGTCAATTTGTTAAGGAGGTAACTTCTTGATTACATCAATCTGGGGAGGCAATCACAGTTTATGCTACCTTTGGAAGTGCCTGAAAGCCATACCACAGGTTCACCCAAGACTTGCAAGTAAAACTGGGTAGACAGAACCATTCAGAAGCTGTCGATGGTTGTGCTAGCATGAAGTCATAAGTCATTATGACAGCAGCTTTGAGCAAACTGGCCTTGTTAAAAAAAACAAAAAAACAAGGATAAATTAAAAAACTGATCACACTAGATTATAAATTCTCTCCCAGAAATTGTAAGTAAGGTCACTCAGCATAAATTGCAGTATAAAACACAGTGAACTGTGTTGACCAGGTATCTGTAACAAAGATTTGCTAGGTGCCTGGCAAAATTTATATATAAGAGAATTACCATATAAAGAGAAGGAATAGGAAGTGAATATTATGAGGATATGGAAGATGGGTTACAATTGACCCTCTTCAAATGAAGAGTTAACAGGTACATTTTTCACAAATGGATTTTTATCACCAACTGTTTAGAGCAGTGTAGACGTGATCGGCTCGAAATGAGAAATCGGGGAGCCGAGTTCAAATTCCAATTGAATTCCTTGCATTTACTTACGCACAAATGCCCTTGGGAAAGATATTAATCTGTCTCTTCCCTCCAGCTATGGGTTAAATAATAGGACAGATTGGGTTCTATAGCTTTGGCTGGCAACCAGTCTACTGCAGAAAGCAATGGCAACCTACTGTGGGATAATCTTCTGCCCAGTCAGTCATGTCTCTTTCGAGACATGATCGCTCAAGCATGTATCACATATGGCACTTAACTGACTGACTGACTGTTTAGAGCAGTAAAGATTGATTTTGCCCAACCTCCAAACACAGACTAAAGCTCCCATCAGAAAATTAAGGCTTTCTTGATTCATGTCTGAAATCTTAATATTCATGTATTATTCCCAATTTTGTATTTTTAGTGGCAGAGATAAAAATATTATAAAATCCACTTTCATATTTATAACATTGCGAGTTAAATCTGCAAGGGAGGCCTACATTGAATTAACAAAATTTATCAGCCTAAAAGACAACTTATATGACAATTACATAAAAGTTGTTCATGATTAAAATTATAAAAAAACCCTTGGTAAATTATAAGAGTTGTACAAAAAAGACATCCTTAGTGATTCTCTTTTGGTGAGCAGCAAACTTGCCTTTGTCTCTTGTATGAACATTTACTCTACATGACAATGCACTAAATCTAAAAGATATTAAGAATGATTTATTTTCCTGAAACAAGCTGCTGATACTATTTCAAGCATGCAAATTTATGAATGAATTTATCTTGCTTTGTTAAAATTACACATGTGTTTCCTTGTCATTATCATCCTTCAATCTTCTTGGTGTAAGTAAATCAACTATTCATTTTAACTACTAACCCCTACACTACTCTTCAGCTCTAAGTTTAATCACTGGGTCTGGTAATTCTGAAAAACCAAATACAAAAAGGTAAATAAGACTGATGAGTATTATTAACTGACAAGAAATATCCACTAAGCATGGAAAGTGGGATGAGATCCACATGAATTGAATAAAAGGTTTGATTTTAAATTCCCAAAAAAGCTTACCAAGTATGATGGAAAGTACAGCAGACAAAGTTATGAGCATAAAAACAAAAATCAGAATAATTAGTACAATCTTACTATAAATATGATTTTTCCACGCTTTTTGAAAAGGAACTTAATTTAGACTTTTATAACTATGATGCAATAATATTTCCACAAGTATAATCTGATATTTGAAGAAAAAAAAAAGTGGTTTATTAGTTGTTTATTTTGGCTAGGGAAAAGTGTAGTATCCGTGTTCGCCTTAAGATGAAAAACGCCGAATCACTTTTCGGTGGTCACGTTCCAACCCTACAGCAGCACCTTCCTAGTGACATTAAGAGAGGTGGGTGTAATCGATGCTAATGTGACTTGTTGGCATTGGGAAATTTTTGTACTTGGCTCGTATGCACCATCATGTATAGCCCCCCCCCACACACACACACACTTTAAGAAAAAAAACTTGGCGTTTCATCCTGCCTTAGTAGGGGGCAAGTTAAAAAAAAAATACCATAAATAAATGGCATGGGTGATAAACCAAAAAAGTCACCCACAGGGTAAATCCAACTCTAAAGAAATAATTAACTCTGTAGTAGGCCAATTGCTTTTTTTTTTTTTTAGTTAAAGCTTGTCTCGCTAAACAGAGAATCATTACATTTTACAACTGAGTAGTGAGTTTGATCCTTACTGGATGCACCATACTCTCTCGACCTTGTGTCACATCAAAGCTGCGATTAGAAAATCACCTTTCATATGATAATCAGAAATGGGCCTTGACATAGGACGACTTTCACTTTTTTTTAAAAATGATTACTCGCTAAGTCTCTAGTTTCATTTAATGTCAATTTCAAATCTCCTCAAAAATATTTTCATTATGTTGGCATCAAAATAAAAAATAAGTGAACGAATCAAGAAGAGCTTAAGTGCTCACATTTTTTTTTTTAACATTCACACTCGGAGAGAATTTTAAACACATTTTATTGAAAAACAGAAATCATACCTATTTCTAAGAAATCAGATTTTCAATTCGTGCCTCACGGCTTTTAGGTAAAAAATGTCCCACAAATTGACACCTACAAAAAATTCTTACGTTTCGTTTTGAGAACTGTTTCTTTTAAACTCTAATCTAAAGATTTCATTTTAAAAAAAAAAAAAAAAAAAACCTAAAAAGCCGAAAGCGTGAGGATTTGATATTTTCTACTTAAAATATCAAACTACGTGAAAAACTAACAGAAAATACACGTTCTTTTTTTTTCTAAGTTTTATTTTAATTTAAGATTTATTTATTTAAATGAGATTTTGAATTTTTACAATTATGTGAATAATATTTTTTCTAGTTGAAATGAATGTTCTTTTTGGTGGATAGTGAACAAAAAAAACAATCATTATTAGCCGTTTTCAAGAAATAACATGGACAACTGTGGCATATGCCCATGGCCACGACCACCGAAAAGTGCCATGGTCCTTACAGTTCTGTTCGGTGATGACATGTATAAGAAAAATAGACAGCTAAAAAAGTAAAAGGGGCTTATCTTCGACTGAAGCAACTAGTGAAGAGACTTAGTGATAAATTTAAATTAATCTCAACAAAATACTGATTTGCTTAAAAAAATGCGAATTGGTTAAAAACACGGACACTGAATGATTTGACGTTAGTGATTTTTAAAATGTAGACAACTCGTAATTTAATAATTTGAGTATAAAGAAAAAAAAAGCTATCGAAAAGCAAAAAGGACTACTTATTAAATTAAATATCATTAATCAACGAAACAATAAATGCTCTGATTTTCAAACATTTTAACCAAGAAGGAATCTTTTAGTTTTCCTTTCATTATGATTCATTCATCTAACAGTGTAAGACCTACTGAGTAGGTCAATAGGTCCTACCGGTCTTCGCACCTGATGTGAATTAGATTTTGGTAGTACAATTCCCTTACAAGTTTTTTTTTTCAAAACATTAAATAGAAAGTGAGAAACTTGTTTTAAAATCATGATTGAGTAGTTCAGTTGCCAAAATGAAAAATGACACCAAAAAAAAAAAAAAAAAAAAAAAAATGTATGCACTGTGCAGAGAATACAAACAAAACAATCATACATTCATTATAAATTTAAATTACAATAAAAGGCCTCATAACTGTCTAAAACAAACAAACAAAAAAAAAGCATCGTTTTAAAGTCTTTAATTGGCAATATCAAACTAGGAGCAACTATCGTCATTTAGGATTTATGTGAACAGCAATTGGGACGATATTTTCTGCCAATTCCTCGCCACCCAAACATTTCACAAAATATTTTTTAGTACATTTACTAAAACAAAAACAAAAAATCTTAGAAAAGGATCAATTTATTTCGATCATTTAAAGCCAGATATGTTGTGTTGAATTGCTTTTTTAATAATGTTGTCAAAAAATTAAACCTAAATAAAAATGCATGTTGAATTGACACTGACAGTGTTTCTCCCCCACACACAGTTTTTAAAAATTTGAATCCGAATTGTAATAAAAGAAATGCCACTGTTTAAAAAATAAAATCGTTGCAAACAAAACAAAAAACGACAAACTTAAAAAAAAAAAAAAAAAAAAAAAAAATGGTATTAAACTATAAAATGCTAAAATGAAAATCGTGAAAAAAATAAATATGTTACTACAGAAATAAATAAATCTATTTAAAATTAAAAAACAAGTTCTTTAAAAAAAAAAAAAAAAAGAAAACATTTGCTCCAGCGCTTTTTACATTTATGAAATTTCGAAATTAAAATTAAAAGGCATTTGGACCAATTTTGGATCAACTAATGATCAAGTATTTTTATGTCGATTAGAAAAATCGAATAAAGAAAAAATAAAATAATTCTCTTAAAACGGCCTTATCGCTTTTTTATTTAATCGGCCGATTAAATAAAGCGATAACAGTAGCTGTCAAGAAGCAGTGAGGGATCAAATTTCTATATTAATATATAACGAATCTGTGCCCCCATTTTTCGACCACTTAAATTAAAAATTACTCAACATAAGAGAAAACCGGCTTCATGTAGGGAAAATTTATATATCAACACAAAAACAAATCATCTCACCTCAAAATACACCCAAGAGTATTCACTTGCCATAATATACAACTATCCGTGATTTAACAAGAAAAAATATAACAAACAAAAAACAGAATTTTAAATTTTTTTCTTTTTTCGAAAAGCTAGACAGGATCAACTGAACGAGCAGAAGCCTCTTTCTTACTTACTGCCGATGGATAAGACGGGCCCCCATTATTGAATATTCGTATGAGCCAATCAAATAACTCGTAATATCAGAGCCGACCACTCAGCAGCTCGCTTTTTAAATATCTTTGGCAGGAATGCATTGATAAGGATTTTAAAAGGTTAACATGCTATGTAAACATGCATAGACATGTAGTTTTTTTTCTTCTAATATATATATATATATATATATATATTAAAAAAAGGATTAATTCAAAG